>CAKAOI010048142.1:0-25117 GCA_916701655.1 Sebastiscus albofasciatus
TGTATATAAAAAACATCTGTAAAAATGACACAGATAGATGGAGCAGATATTTGTAACACTTTAAGTTTGTTAAGTAAAGTTACAACGGATGATTATAATACCTTGTTAAATAGTTAATTGGTTTCTGGTCTATCTCTCTATGTAATGTTTATAGACGTTTTACAAATTATTTTTTTAAAGGGTTTACAAATCATCTGGTAATCATTAATGAATACTTAATATAGTATATCAAATGTTATAATGTGTGCAACAATAAACTGTTAATAAGTACTTAACTAATGTAATCAGAATGTAATCGTCATCGTCTCATTGTTAACAGTAAAATAACTATTAACTAAGTTTAATTAACTATCAATTTACCATTTATGAATGATGGTTATTATAAAGTGTTACCAGTTTGTGTTGCAGTTATCAAACATATCAACATGTCTGCATTTCCTTCAAACACAATACAGCGCTACAGATGTGATGTGATATGATATGATACGTGATCGACATGCTTGATCTTTCTTCCTGCCACCGTGCCACGAACCAACATCTTTGCAGCTGTACTCGATTCTGTACTGAAAGTCTTGTTGGCTGGAAAATAGCAAAGATGTTAAGTTTTAAAATGCACCAGTCCACGCCACGTTTTGCACCCCGTCGGGGTTCCCCCTCCAGACAGGCTAGAACATCACTTGGGCTCTGAAGTGCTTCTGCTTGGTGGAGTTGTGGCCCATGCCCATCTTCAGCATCCATTTGGACTTCATCATCTGTACGTACTGCATGTCTTTCGGTTTCTGATAGAAGGAGCCGTTGCCTGAGAGAAAGAGAGAGAGAGAGACGGGGAGGGACAACATGTTCACACAGTGAGTCATAATGTTGCTGAGGAGCAGTTTTCTTACAGTTATTATGGGGAACACAAGAGGGAGAACTTTCTACGCTACCAACTGTGGACTGGACTCAGCGGCAGGACGGGAAATACACTTTTCTATTACTGTATCAGAGGGGTGTTAATGAATAATGACTCGTTTTGGAGACTGTAGTTTGGCTGTAGTACACCAGTATCATCCAAAACATAACCAATGACTCCTCTCACTACAAGCTTGACTTGATGTCTTAATACTATCTGATACAACTATCAAGATAACATCAGACAAGAGTATCGATTTCTTTTGTCAAGTCCTGCAGTCATGCGGGATTCAGGATCGAAGTTTGACAAATAACTAAATCAGATATTACAAAATCAAATCTAAATCAGCTCTGCGATGTCTCCAAACTCAGATCAATTCTGTGACGTGGAGAAACCCAGACCTCCAGACCTCCTCTCAACAATAACAGTTCATATAACACCTAGGGCTGTCAAAGTTAACGCCATAATAACGTTAACGCAAATTTCATTTTAACCCCACTAATTTCTTCAACGCATTAAAACAACTTGAGATCTTTTGAAGGTTTTCTTTTTATTTTCATATAAAAATTAAATATATGTTTTATTCTTAATACTGTGAATCTTTGCACATCCCCGAGACCAGGGGTCGGCAGCCTGTACTATCAAAAGAGACATTTTAGGCAAAAACATTTGCGCATTGTGATGAAGGTAACACAGTTTATAGTCTAAGTATCTAGAATATCAGTCTAATGCAGTGAGGGCCAAAGAGACAATGTACTACGGAGTATTAGGGCCACACTGAGGGGAAAAAGTCATAATATCACGAGAAAAAAGTCGTAATATTACGAGGATAAAGTCGTAACTGTACAAGAAAAAATGTCGGAATGTTGCGAGAAAAAAGTCGTAATATTGTGAGAATAAAGTCGAACTTTACGGGAAAAAAAGAAAATAACACGTAAAATTACTACTTTATATTATTATGACTTTATTCTCATAATATTGTGACTTTATTCTCGAAATCTCAAATTTATTTTTTTCCTCAATGTGGCCCTAACACTCCGTCGTACCGTCGTACCATAGACCTACAACAATGAGAAATAGAAATGAAAATGTAAACAAAAACCAGTTATTCATTTCCATTTTTAAAACTCCCCAGGGAGCCTCTGGAGAGGAGCTGAAGAGACGCAGGTTGCTGACTCCTGCCCTAGAATAGATATTTGCACATTCCTGCAAGCTCGTACATATTGTTTTTAAGTAATAGGCCCATTTGTTACTATTTTACTGTATTTTGTTTTTATTCTGCATTTATTTTTCTTGTTAATGCAGTAAAACACCAAAGCAAATGTCTTGTGTGAAGACCTACTTGGCAATAAATGTTCTGTGGAGTGGATGTAATGAGTGAATGTAATGAGTCTGCCACCTCACTGCCCACACTGTTAGTTATTATTAGTGCTGTGTATAACAGTTGATACAGAACCATGGCTACGAAACGTTACGACAGTTTCCATCGGAGAGAGGGAGGTTCATCCCGAAGCTTGCCGCTGTATTTATGCCTTAGACCTTAAAGACGGGTGCTTCATTCAGCTGTGAGTGTGACTACAAACGGAGTTCACTCCGTCATGGAGTGGGAATGGGGAGGGTCCGGTTTGAGAAAGGAGGCCCGAGGAGATCCTCTGACCAAAGGCTCCGCCTGTCCCTGGATCCAGGACCAAGTGTTATAGGGACACGGCTTCCTCAATAAGGAATTCCCTTCATCCTATCAAACGGTTTTATGTATTTCTTCTGAGCCGTATGTTGTTCCCCGTCTCTCTGTAGGAGTTTGTTGTGTCTGTGTGATTTATCAGGAATATATGAATTTGATTTGACTTTCTAAATTGAACTATTTCTTGTCCTCTCCTTTCCCTTTCCTCTCTGCACTGTAAAGCACACATTGTGCCTGAACATAGCTCTACTTTCAGCTGCCAGACATAAATAAAATCATAAATAAATAATAAACTAATCCGATGTGAAGCACGGGAAGGAACCCGCTCACCCTGGCAGTGATAATGCCTCTCTCTACCTACTGGGGCCACACAGGAAATAAATAAAATAAAAAAGGGTGAAAGATGAAGCTGGAGGAACTGATAAACAAAAAGGAAATGGCATTATCAATAAAAACCAAACTGCCAAAAACATGCCATCTCCACAATACAGAACTCAAATAAACGTTCACATTCACGTCCTCAAAACACCGCAAAGGAAATAACACAACTGAAAAATTGAGCTCCCCGGGCAAAAAGCTGACAACCGCTACGAGAGTCACACTTCCAAAGGAAGCGATAAGAGACTCTTCTTTCCACAAAAACTCTTGAGAGTAAACACAGTCAATCAGAAGAAGTGGGATAAGGCAACACTGCAGGGTCGCAATCAGATCAACTGAGGAAACTCAGCTCTGCGCCAAAAGTACTGAATTTAAAAGGGATAGTTTGGGTGGTTTGAAGTGGGGATTGTGTGAGGTACTCATCCATAGTCAGTGTATTACCTACAGTAGATGGAGAAACAGACCGGAGCAAAGCAATGTACTGCTGTGGCGAGTGTTTAGACACCTAAAAAGTCTATATCAGTTTGAGGGTGTTATATATTTAGAATATGTTCACTGCTTTGCCTCGCCGTCAGACGGCCCTTTCTGACGGGGGACTGAAGCCGTTATCTATACTCTCTTCAAAGCCACCAGACTCCATTGACAGAAACAGTAATTTTACCTCACAGAACACGAGAGCTGCTGATCTAGCGCCGCCTCGATGGGTCAGTTTGTTTGAGTTATTGTGAGACTTTTAAAAGGGTTAGTTCAGATTCACCAAAGTCACACAACAGCAACATATTTGGCCAATAAAGTTGATTCTAACAGCACCGCCACCTTCACCTAAAAGATTTTAATCTTCTCTTAGGATTAATTAAGTATTTTTAGACCTGCTTTTACTAGACTTTTTTTCCTTCCTTGGGCCACTTGAACATTTGATTGGACCATGAAAGTTCATCCTTGGCTTGGTAATAATATTTCCGCTTGTGGTGGTGGTGGTATAACATGCATGCATGCTGCACAACTGAGTAAAACGCAAGTTGAATGTTGACAAAGCTTAATAAACGAGAAAAAACTAATTGGGTTTGAATGTTTGGGAGACATCGTCAGACTCTTTAAACTCTTAAATAGAAATCTATTCTACTGTTTAGTGGTCCTGGTTGAATCTTACCTGCGTCTCCTCCCCAGCCCAGAGCTTTGTACTGCCGGAGGACTCTGCCAACAGCGTTCCTATTATGTGTCAGCGCCACCGCTCTCTGAGCTCCGAACCGCTGTTTGTAGTACCTCATGAGGGAGCGGTGGCCGATCTTCGCACCTGAAGAAACACACAGGAAGGACGGGCATTCTGTTACAATGTGAACACATTAAACGTAAACAGAATATTCACATCGAGCGAATGAGAGCAGAGATCATTCCCTCACAATGTCTCACGTCTTTGCATTGCTTGTTTTTGTCTGACCCCAAAATATTCTATTCACAATGATTTGAGACGGAGAAAAGCAGCAACTCCTCACTTCAGCAAATCGCCCGATTATCTGCCATTTCACCCACAAATGTGATATACTTCATTTTTCATTACCTATTATATTCAGTACTTTCAACTATATTCCACCGTTGACTTTTGCCAATTCTAAAAACTCATTTCCAGTCACCTGAAGGGAGAGTCAGCTCCAGCAATTCGTCGTCGTACTCCAGGCTCTTGTCATCAGGCAGCTCCTCTTCGTCCATTTCAGCATCCTCCCCCTCCTTCCTGTCTGGGTAGCTGCTCCTGTTGGCAAAAAAACAAAACGTGTGAATCAGAAGAACAAAGATGCAGCAGCATAAAAGCCTTTGGATGCTGCTCTGCATCCATTTCATCCATAGCCACGAAACAAGGTTCAACAGATCCCAGATTATTAAACATGTAAACAGATTCATTTGTTAAAAATGACTTTATTATTACCTGAAGTCGTAGAAGTCTGCAAACTCCAGCGCAGCGTCTCCGTCTGTGAAGAGTTTACAGTGGCTTTTGTCGGTCATGTGATGCTGTACTGCTTCTGCCGAGTAGAACGATCGGCCCTTCTCGTTGCACCATAAACACACGTTTCCGGCACCGACTTTCTCTCCTGTAACAACAAATGAACAATATAAGATTGGGTTGGACTCATATAACAGGAGCGCTGAGTAGCATCTTTAACACACTTAATATCAACAATAAATATGCTTTAATATTTCCTTAATCTGCCATTTGGAAGGATGAGGACTGCATGAGGGACAGTGATTGGATGAATCAGGTGTTATTTTGTCTGACATTCATAGATTAAGAAACGAGCAGGAGTTCTTCAGAGGGTTAACAGATTAAAGTCGTGACCCTTCACCACTGTGCACATCATCTGCCTGGAGTTCACCTGGAGTTTCCTCACATTTACAGACAAAACTCACCGAGGTAGCGGACGAGGCCCTTGACGTCGACGAGGAACTCCACGTCGGGGATGAAGAAGCTGTGGGTTTTGGTCATGTGGGCGACGTTCTTCATGAGTGACTTGGAGTGGTGGGAGCAGAACAGGCAGTCGGTGACGGGGATGGAACCGGGCAGAGCAGCGGGCTGGGGGTCAGACGCGGCCGCCGAGTCCCCTTCCTCTTGGTCCATCGTCTCCTCTTCATCTTCATCCTCCTCCTCCTCCATTTCATCATCATCCTCCTCCTCGTCAACATCCTCCCACTCTTCTGGAAGTTTGTTATTGGAACAAAGTGTCACTTTTTAAACACAAAAAACTCATAAAGATCTTGAACTCTAATCCACCTGACATCCTGGATCGTTACCTTACAACCGATGGCAGTTTCTGTACTCTGATTGGTCTCTAAGTGAAGGAATTAGGGATGTCACGATACCAGAAATTTAGTAGTCAATAACAATACCAGTGAAGTTCCACGATTCTCGATACCAATTCAATACATTAACTAATGTTAACTAGCTCTCGTCTGCTGATTTCAACACAGATTTTGTTGTTCACAAAGGCATCTAGACACTCTGAGACTCTGAACACACCCTCTGTGCACTATCTCTGTACCTCTGAACTGTATGAAAAATAACACAAAAACAAGCAAGACTGTGCTTTTAAAAAGTATATTCAGTGATGTCTATGATGGTTTTATTTCTGCTCCTTACCTTCCACAGCTGTAGCTCCCTCTTCTTTCTCTCGCCTCTTGGCTTGCTCCTCCAGCCACATCATCCTGGGAGGTTTCTCCAGCTTCTCCGCCTTCTGCCTCGTCGCTCCCTGTGACGTGCCTTGCTTGGCCGGGCTCGGCCTCTGCTGCTCTTTCAGGGCCTGCTGCAGGGCCTCGTTCTTAGCGTCGTGATCCACCTTCTCGTCACCGAGTCCTTTCTCCAGGTTCTTCTCGTTCATCTTCTCCACTTTCCTCTGGGCGGCGAGCAGAGCCTGCTTCTCGGCCTGCTGGTGTTTGTGGGACTGCAGGTGGTTCTGGTAGGCGTTGGCGCTGGAGAACTTCTTGCTGCAGACGGCGCAGCCCTCAGTGGCCGCCATGTCGCTCAGCTGCTGTTCGGCGGCTGCCCGCTGTGCCAGGACGCGCTCCTGAAAGTTTTCAGCAGTGACAGGTGGCATGTCGGCCACCTTGCGCTTCAGGTTGTAGCGGTGCCAGTCGGTTTTGTAGTGCGCTCGCTGCACCTCGCCATCTGCGAAAGCAACTCGGCAGCTGATGCAGGTGTAGGAGGACATGGCAACCTGGAGGTAAGAAGGGAGAGTCAAATTAAGATTATTTATATTGTTCAAAATCACTTATTTGTCTCAGTGGCATCACAATCGTCACCCTCTTTCATTGGACACTTTATTCAAAAAGGAAACCCACTTCCCTAAATATGTGCCATTCTTTTCAGGAAAGGAGAGAACGTCAGACCAAACTCCATTTAAAACATGGCCAGTTTTATTTAACCTTTAGGACTACAACTAACAGTTTATCCATTTTCTTAAGTAATCACTGTCATGATATGATATTACATGATATGCTCATTATAATGGTCTTTTTTTCCAAAGTCTTTCAAAAAGACGAGGCCTTAACGCTACTAAAACAACAAGTGGATTTTGTCCAAACTGTTTGTTTGGCAACGATTTCAATATTTTAGTTACAAAATCAACGCAAGAGAAATTGTATTTCTACTTTATATTTTTGAATGTTTTTATATTTAATGTACATACTTGACTTTGGATTATTAATAAATGTAGTGGAGTTAAAGTATAAAATAGCAGAATATGGGAATACTCTAGTTCAGTACAAGTACATGAAAATAGTACTGAAGTACAGTACTTACTTTCCATAACTCACACAGTTTCAACAGAAACTATATAACCTTCATAATTACAGGATTTACTGCAGGGTTGTTGTATTAGACAGTATTAAAGCTTTAGCATTAGCTTAGGTGTAACGTTACCAAACAAACTGGACACTGAGTAGTTATGTAAAAAATAAAGAAAAGTAGAATAAGTTCCTAGACTAGTTTCCTAATCCTGACACATGTGAGCTTCAAAGAGGAGAACTAGTATTGTTTGGATGTAATGTTAGCTCATCTGGTGACTGTTTCTGGGTTAGATAACTTTAATTTAATAGACAGTAACGTTAAACTTGTGTAACATCAAATCTGGCTAGTTGGTTAGCCTAGCTTGCTAGTTAGCTATCTAGCAGCTAGTTAGCTTCATAGCAGCTATCTGTCGGGTTAACAGTTAAAGTCCCGCAGGTTTGTAATAAAGCAGACTTTAAGGGACACTCACCGTGACTTACTAAAAGTAATAATCTGGTCAAACATGAAGTGTTGAACTGTTGTTGTGCTGCTCCAGCAGGAGATGAGCTATGCTAACATCAGCTAGCTACCAACAGTTTAATGTAAACATCTGCTGATAAAGAGCTCAAAATTCAGAATATTCACAACAATCATGACACCAACAGAAGGAGGCTGGTGTCTAAATGTTTACTTACTGGTTCAGTGAACTGTCTCCTCTGAAACAAGGCTGTTTTTATCTCTTTTCTTCTGTTCAGTGATCTCCCCTCTCTCTCTCTACTAGGAACACACGTGGGTCACTTCCGGGTGAACGCTCACCTTCTTCTTCTTTGGTGTTTTTTGACGGTTGCTAACCAGTTCAAGGCTCAACAGCTTCACCTAGTGGTCAGCAGCAGGTGGCGCCTGATTATACTGCAACAGCTTATGAGACACAATAGAGCGAGGGTGCCCAAACTTTTCCCTTGGAGGGCCAAGACTGGAACTCAATGAGGGCCACGGACCAAAATTAAACACCTATTGTATTGTTAAGATGCAAAATGGTACCAGGATCCCAAGTTCCCTTAATTGAATATGTTTTACATAGTTAGCCCCTTAAAACCCACCTGCTGAATACAATCGGGCTCATTTATGCATTTCCAAGACTGTTTAGGGACCCTAGTATGTAGAAATATTAAAATACACTATTTTTAGAATAGGCAAAAATAACATGTATATTGCATTCAAAGAACTGCATGTTTTCTGCATGTCTTGCAGATCTTCTCACTGTCCTCCACTGCTTTATCAGCAGAGCGATTGACAGCCCCCACCTCCTGTTGGAGCAGCTTCACATCTTTCTGGATGTTTAGTCGACTCAAGACTTAAGTCTTAACACTAAAAATGAATAATCTACATTGTGGGGACTTGAATTTTGTCCCCAGACGGTAGGCAAGTCCCCGCATGCGACTGTGTAAACATGTGTCCCCACAACAAGACATGATCACAAACACACACTGAGGTCAAAATAAATGAAACTACAGACTGTGTTGCAACATTTTATTGACATTCTTGAGTTTAATTACATAAAAGTACGTTTTGGTTCTGACCCACTGACATGTTGAACCAAGTTCAAAGGATTTTTAGACAAAATGCATGGATACAACCAGAAGATAAATGAAAAAACATTGACCATTTTGTCAGTTTACTACTTAAAAAAGGTCTTTCTTTAGTGAAGCCTGAACTTGCCTAAACTCTTATTCAGAGGTTGGAACATTTCTTTGTCTTATACAGTTATACATCACATGTGAGCTAGAAATGAACTGCAGCCACTACAAAGTCCTCTTAGGCACTGATAAACCAATATGTCGTCGTTATGAGTTATGCTAATACAAGGCATTACATGATTATTACAAGAGGATACATTATACATTGCTGTGTCTTTATTATAAAAACAATGTATTTTAATGTACAAGGCATGTTGAAGAACCAGTTCAGCCATTCTTCCGTCTTCATTCGGTGAATCCACGACTGATGCCGACACAGCGGACTGACCTACGTACAGTTGGTACATCGTTAAATAATAATTAAGGTGCAAATGGAAATACGTCATCTCGTAACATTTTACTTTCAGTGCACTGAAACTTTATTTTGAGTCGAATTTTGGATCATCCTGTGACGTGAGGAGCAGAGGTCGTCATGAGTTCACCAAGACTTGACCGGGGACTTGAGTCGGGCCGTCTCCCAATTCTAATCAGGCTGACCGGGTCGGGTAGAATCCTATTCTATCGCTGCACAAGAAGCCCGAACTGACCAGTTGCAATGCTGGGATTGTTCACAAAGTGTCTCCACCGTAGGCCAGACATAACCTCTTAACGCACAACTATAAATCTCCTTTCACATTCATCATTTAGTTACAAACAGATCTTTAAAAGGAGGCCAGTGTTCCTCCAGTTTTACTACATGTGCAAGTAGGCAGTTGTGTGCTAACACACTTGCAGTAACGACTTAAATGGTCACTGCTTTGAGTTTACTTTGGATTTTTTCTGCCCCTAATCGGTCAACATTTGCTTAATGTAGCTTTAAAAGGGCCATTTATCAGTTGACTTAAGCCGAGCATACACTGTACCATTTTAGCCCGTTTCTGGCCCGAATTTTGAGCCGCACGGTCCGAATTTCAGCTTCTAAGGGGGTCGTTTGCCGTGCAGTGTACGGAGGGGTACCGAGGACCGATTCCGTCGGAATGTCAGAAATTTTGGTCGAGGGGTTTCACACAAAACTAAATGATGTAACTGCGACTTTCTTGACTTGCAAAACTATGTTTTAAAATTGACAAACATCATAATGCTCTGGCTCTATCTATCTGGCGTGGAGAGGAGGTCGTGTTGCTCTGGCTCTATCTATCTGGCGTGGAGAGGAGGTTGTGTTGCTCTGGCTCTATCTATCTGGCGTGGAGAGGAGGTCGTGTTGCTCTGGCTCTATCTATCTGGCGTGGTGAGGAGGATGTGTTGCTCTGGCTCTGTCTGGTTGGTGTCGAGTGGAGGTTGTGTTGCTCTGACTTTATCTGTTTGGCGTGGAGAGGAGGTCGTGTTGCTCTGACTTTATCTGTTTGGCATGGAGAGGAGGTCGTGTTGCTCTGCCTCTATCAGGTTGGCGTCGAGAGAAGGTTGTGTTGCTCTGGCTCTAACTATCTGGCATGGAGAGGAGGTCGTGGTCATGGCGCAATTCAAACGGTATAAAAAAAAGGCGAAGGCGAACTGGTCAGCAAACTACGAGTCCGTTAAGAATTTTAGATTACGATATATATATATAATATATATATATAATATAATAAATTTAGTTTACAATTCTCACTCATTCGAGGATGATCCAAATGCAAAATTGTTCTTTTTTCGATGCCTACTGACGACCACATTGAGCCACGTGGGTTAGAAGGCACTGGAAGTAAAATGTTTAAATATATTTATGTCTCAAAACGAGATTTGCATGCATTGTATTTTGAGACCTGCTGCATGTTGTTATAAAATGAAAACTACATAAATGTTTCATGAAAAAAAACGTACATATAAAATTAAAAACGTAAATAATAATAAAAAAAAGAAGTTTCCTACTTTTTAATCCTAGTAGTCAGCTATACAACCAGTAGTAGTATGTTTAACATTAAAGGTGTTGTGATTGTCTGTGTCTGTGGAATTCTGGGTATTGTAGTTGGATGAATCCTTTCAGCATCAAAAGTGAGTGTGTTGTTGGCTGGAGAGTTTTGCTGCAGTTATACTCGTCTTTTCACGTATGGATGACTCTGATTAAAGTGACTTTGGCCTCCATATGAAGCCGGGCATACACTGTACGATTTTAGTTAGTTTCTGACATGAATTCTGAGCCGCGTGACTCATTTTAGAGACGGACCGGAAGGCGGAGTGGCGTCCGCTCGGTCACATGGCTCGGTCACAGCCGTCACGCTGTCATAACTCCGCCTCCCAGCCCTCGCTCCAGCCGCGGTCTGGGTCTCATTCACATGAACGGAGGAAGGGAAATAATATAAGCTAGTAGTGCATTTTACAATTTTTAGGACCTAGTGATTTAAATAAGGGCTATTCAGGTGATCGTACTGGGTCTCTTTCCCAATGTAAGTCTATGGGAAAAAGTCTTTTTGGGCCCAATGACATCACGTGACGGACACGGAAGTTGCAGTACCGCCGTTTGGCCACTACGAAAGCTGGCATCAACGACCGGTGCTCTTCCTGGGGGGCTTGCTGTCAACAGCCAGAGCGGCCTGCAGGAGCCAACGGCCCGTGTATTTTGTTTTTATTTTACACGTACAGTGTGAGCACTCAGATCGTGGCTGTCGATCGTGAGTTTAGGCTTTACATCGCAAGCGTTGTACGCGCACAGCCGGAGAAGGAGTTACACAACGACACTTCTAAAATGATACAGCGTATGCCCAGCTTCAGACGAACTGTCCAGCTCTGAATTGTTGATGTTAGCGCTACAGGAAAAAATATAAATGGAAACATTTGTTTTCTCACAACCCCCGACAGTCTTCTGTGACCAGAACACCCTCATCTCTCCTCCACATGTCCTCTGTAACCCCTCCCTTGCCAATCGTACTTTTCATCAATCAGTGGCGTCTCAGGAGTTTGGAGAAGAATCCAGAAGAGCCCGGCTTGTCACTCGTGGCCTGAGCCTCCTCTTTGGCCTGGACCTTCTCTTCTCCCAGCCCCAGCTCCCCCTCCAGTTGCTCCAGCTCCGACTGGTCCAGCAGCTCAAAGTCTTCCACCTCGCTGTCCGACTCCTCGGCCATCTCCAGCAGCCTGGCGGAATCCGGGAGTCTCGACCGCTCGTAGCCGGAGCTCGGCGCCGCGAGGCCGATCGCCGCTTCTATCCTCTCCTGCATGGCTGCCGTGACGGCGGCGGCGATGAAGTCGCCCGCCATCTGGTTGACTAATTCGAGGGCATTGTCGGCGGGTTGTGGCGTATGCTTGGGTTTGATCGGCAGCTGAGGTGGAGGCGAGGGAAGGCCGAGGCTGAGGTCGTCGTCGTCGTCGCCGTTGGTCGTTGCGCCGTTGTCAAGTGAGGGGAATTCTGGGAGGCCTCCAGTGAACGCTTCTTCTCTGTCGAGGTCTGTGAGGTAAAAAGGTAATAAGAATTTGATGAGCAGTGTAATAATTAAATGCCAGTGGATTAATTATAGATGTTTATTAGAGGGGACGGTAGATTTGTCTTGTCTACCAAAAAAACGACATAGGTGAGAATACTTCATATAAACCGCTAACATTTACTCTTTAAGTATGTTGTCACACCCATCAAACATCAACACCGGCTCAGTTTTGTAGCAGCTGTTCAATCAGAAGATGTTTCCATCCCAGAACTCCAACATCTTTGTTTAAACCCCCCGTGTCCATCTGTAGGACGACGTGGAACTGACGTACCCTCTGAGTTCTCAGTCTGTGGCGTGTGTCCCTCTGACAGGTTGAAAGTACCGTTGTCCGTCCACGTCACATCGGACACCTCTGTGTCCGATACAGACATTTCCTTGCACACTGCGGAGTCGAGCTGTAGGAGGGAAACACACGGAGGCATCACATTTTAAAGTGCGAAACACAGACGGAGCTGAGATGGGGGCAGAAATAAAAGATGAATTATTAACTAGAAAAGATATTATATCGTTCCAGGATTTTATCAGGTTAATACTTGAACGTTTTTGAGCTTGGAAATTGACTAGCACAAGGTCCACTTACTGGAAAGTTTCAGGAATTAGTTTGCTCAGTTGTGATCATCTCCATCCGCTGATGAAGGCCGCAAGATGTGGATAGAAATTTCAAGTAAGTGGACCTTTGCTTTCCAGTCTCAGTTCAACTTGAATCTAAATCGAGCCCTTATTTGTGTGGCTTAAATCTGATGTCTCTATTCTCAACCTAGAGTCCCGCTAGTATGATGACTCATCCCTCTGTATTACATCCACTCTATTGAGAAAATGATGATATACTGTATGCGGGGTCTAAAGTTGAGACTTTTGAGGGACACTCAGTGAATGTAATCTGTAACAAGGTGTTTGGCTTGAAGAGTAAGACGTCTTCCCTTTGGCTCAGGCATCGATGCTGACGTGGACCATGTGTACTGAATTTCAATTAGCTTTAACTGGACACTGTCGGTGAACATCATTGTTAGACTGAGATGAGATGAGATCAGCCAACCTTGGGAAACATGGAAGAGAGGTCCGACTCGATGCCTTCTTTCTCAGTCTGAGCCTGCATGATCCTCCTCTCTGAAAGGGAGACAACATGGATGCGTTAAGATTTATACTCCAATATTGAATACAAAAAGTAAAGGAGAAGATTGTTAGGGCATGATTAAAATTCATAGGTACCATGGTTCTCTTTGATTTTCTGAAGGAACTCCCCGATGCCAAAGTCCAGCTTCTGCAGAACTGGCTCCAGCCACAAACCAACTTCACGAGATGAGATCAGAGGCAACAGGAAAATGCCCAGCACTGCACAGAGAGACGTCAAAAGAGACAAAACTAAGGCTAAATAAGTCTTTGTTTTCAGAAAATCCATGAACAAACCAGCCATGAAAACACATTAAAAAGTCATTTTTATCTTCATTTTGTTTGCTCACCATGTTGGGATACAATATCTGATGCTATTGATCGCGATATCTTACTGATCGTTACGCTGATGACACACAATTATATCTCTCATTTGACCAAAAAGAAATGGTCTGATATAAGTGAAATAATTTTCTTCCAACTAGTAGAGGAGCACAGATTTGCATCTTAGCTTCCACTAGAGGTCAATTTAACCAAGATAACAAACATGCAGCAACCTTCTAGCTGTACTGGATATTCTAGACCAACTATACAAGTCTCTACTAGCATAATATAAATGGTCTCATCATGTGAAAAACTTTAGTTTACTCACCTAGAATATATGAGATAACAATCCCTGGAATGTAGCGTCCTAAGACAGCAAAGAAGGTGCACAAACTGCAAACTAGCAGGCAAAACTAGAAGAGAAAGAAAACAAACGCAAAGAAAATGACAAAATAAATATACTTTTTCTCTACTGTTAGTTAATTATAGCACACAGTTAGTGTCAGTTACTGTCTTATATAAAAGTTCAACATTTTGGAAAACTCATATTAACACAGATTAAACAAATGAGATTAATTTTTGACCTTTGGAGAGAACCATGCTCACTGTTTCCCTCAGCTTGCAGTCTTTATGCTAAGATAAGCTAAGCTAATCGACTCTTGGCTCCATACATACAGTATATAACACACAGACATGAAGACATGTACCCATCTTCTCAAAGCTAATAAGCATTTTCCTAAAATGTCAAAATATTCCTTTAAATTGCAGAAAATGTTCAGACGGACGCTCGAATCATGGAAGAATTGTTTTATACAAATTTCATCATGCAGCTGATGTGGTTGCAGACTCACCACCTGTCGAAACTTGTGAACAAACTTTTCAACTATCCATTATATAAAATGATGCTCTGCCACTAGAACAGCTGATCTCAACATAAACAAATACACGTGAGTGATGACGGAAGTGTCCTCGGGTACGGATCAACTTTACTAATGTGAAAGCTGAGCAGCGGGGGGCATTCGTACTCGGGCACGGTAAGGATCAATCATACTTAATATGAAAACGCCATTAGAATCTGAATGGGCATAAAAAGCCTGAAAGCCTGCTTCTCTGTAACTCAGTAAAGGGAGTTCAGGTTCGTCTGGAGGACATCGGCCGACTCTGCCTCACCTTGCCGGGGTTTTGCTGTTTGAAAGCCGACGTCTCCTGGAAGAAGAGTTTGAGGGAGTCGCTGAGCTGAGGTCCGGTCCCAGACCGGCTGTCCTGGCCTGAGTCAATGATCTCCCAGCTACAAGATAAGACAGACAAAAGCAATGTTAGTCATCTTTAAGATGACTCACCCTGGCAGTGTATGGTGCTGCTAAACGTCTCAGGAGGAGGTCAGGCGGGCACACAGTGTCTGACAGAAAATCTTTCTCTAACCATATTCAAGTAGTTTTAGTTGCCTAAAGTTGAAACAAAGTGCTGCTGGTCTGTCTTTGTTTGACCGCTGAGGGCACCAGTTCACTCATTTTGAGGCAGCACAGTTCTGCTTGGTTAAATAACGGAGCTACTAACGTTAACAGAGGTGCCATTGAGTTATTATTATGATGCGTTCAAGCTCTGCTCAGTGAAATGACCATTGGGTGAAGGTAAAATCATTTGAATTGTGTTTTTATGCAAATAACCACTATAGATGACAATTGCAAAGTACAGTACCATCCCAACCCTGAATAATAGGGCTCTCCCAGAAGCTACGGAGTAATTCGAAAACACTGTAATTTACCGTGTATATAATGTTTTTTGTGTAAAATATATCGAACATTGAATGACATCAGCTCTAAGATGTTATTCCTTCATTTAGCGCAGAGATTTCAAAAGTGGTAGACAAAAAAAATACTTGCCTACCACAGTGGCAGGAAGTGAAAAAAGTTCATTTCAGACCCTGGTTGTTGGTGTGTGTAGATGGTCAGCATGTAATTACTGATGTTGTACGCAGTGACTCTGCATTAAAAATAGTATCAACATTTGACTTGACCAAGAGAGGGATTGAGGAGGTTTATTAGGAGGCTTTGAATTCTACTGGTTGATGGTCACTGATGAAATTTAGTCTAATGCAAATGTCAAAGTCTAAATTAAGAAGCCTACAATAAAACCGGCGAGATGACTAAACAGACAGGCGGCAGAACAAGAACAGGAATGTGAACGTGCTTTCAGTGTTGCTGGGGATCGCGGGCCACCTGGTGAGGTAGGAAACTTTCCCCTTTCCCAAAAAGCATATCCTATTTAAGCTCTACTATCATCGGCCCCTCGTGCTCACTTCACATAAAACAGCTATAAAAGGCTCACGTGTGGCTCGTGTGTAGGTCATGTGCGATAAATAGATAAGGGCGTGTCTCTTAGCTAAAACATTCAAGACAACATGACACTATGTTTTTCAGGGGCAAGGTAACTGCCTCAACACCTTTCATCAGATGAAATGACAAGGTACTAAATTTAAGAGGATGGAAACCACATGTCCCCGTGGAAGCAGCTGTCCTGGAAACAGCTGGTGTGGAATCACCATGGAGATCTGGTTACCGCAACAGCTGAGCAAGTTCCCGCCAACACAAACTTAGAGGTTCCTGTGCTAATTGGAAATGTGTGATCACGGTCTTCCATTTCTATAAGAAAAGGTACTTTACACCCTTCAGCCGTAACATTAAGACCACTGAGAGGTGACGTGAATAACATTGATTATCTCGTTACAATGGCGTCTGGCAGTGGGGGGGATATATTAGACAGCAAGTGAACATTTTGAACTTTGTGTTGGAAGCAGAAAAAAAAATGGCCAACGTAAGGATGTGAGCGACTTTGACAAGGGCCAGATAGTGCTGGCTGGACGACTGGGTCAGAGCATCTCCAGAACTGCAGCTCTTGTGGGATGTTCCCGGTCTGCAGTGGTCAGGACCTACCAAAAGTGGTCCAAGGAAGGAAAACCGGCGAACCGGCGACAGGGACAGACCCAAGGCTCATTGATGGACGTGGGGAGTGAAGGCTGGCCCGTGTTGTCCGATCCAATAGAAGAGCTACTGGAGCTCAAACTGCTGAAAGAGTTAATGCTGGTTCTGATAGAAAGGAGTCAGAACACACAGCGCATCGCATTTTGTTGTGTATGGGGCTGCGTAGCCGCAGACCGGTCAAGGTGCCCCGTCCTGACCCTTGTCCACCGCCAAAAGCGCCTACAATGGGCATCAGAACTGGACCACGGAGCAATGGAAGAAGGTGGCCCGGTCTGATGAATCACGTTTTCTTTTACATCATGTGGACGGCGACGAGTTTGAGGTGTCGACTCGGCCTCCAAATTCTCCAGATCTCAATCCATTTTGTGTCTCTTTGTGGTCATTTTGTGTCTCTTTGTAGTTGTTTTGTGTCTATTTATGGTCATTTATTGTCCATTTGTGGTCATTTATTGTCTCTTTGTGGCCATTTTGTGTCTCTTTGTGGCATGCTGACCTGTGTCCACCGCCAAATATGCCCTACAATGGGCAAGTGAGCATCAGGACTGAGTTATACACTATATCAGAAAAGGGGCACCAGGCGATCTGATGACATATGTACTGTAAAATTACATAAATATTATGGGTGGGAAAAAATCGATTCAACTATGTATCGCGATTATTATTTTTTAAATATGTCAATTAGATGGTAATCTGCATGAGATATTATGCACAACAACAACAATTTGGTTATTATAATCATCTGCTTATAGTGATCAATTTGACCTGGACAGACGTCTCCACTGTATTGGATATTTGGACCAAGGTGATGGACTGACCAGGTATAATATTGCTGTCCCTATAAAGCCACACCCTAGCATGACTAAAAAATCAATTCAGACTCAAAACACTGGCTACCAGCTTCAAACCAAAAACATGTGTACAGTTTGTAATGGTTTTTGAAGATAATACATCAGTTCAACCATATTGTTTGTTAAAAAAAGACGAACTAAACCACCCAAAGTCCTTCTGTTTTGAACCCTATCACCCTTTCTCTCCCCCCATAACTCGTCCAAACCTCCCTCCCTGTAATCGTGTATATCTGCCAGGCTGCAAGGAACAGGCACACAAGAGGCCACGAGAAGCTACAGTATCTCATATACAACCACCTGATCCCCCCCTCACACCCAACACCCAGCCCTGTCTCATATAACCCTTATGACGAAAAGGTCGACCCGTTACTCCCCTCTCGACTTCCAGGCACATGCCCCCCGCAGGAGGCTGATTTCCAGGGAAACATGACGGGTCGAACATGTGACAGCGATACCGCGAAGCAATAATAGCAGTAAGGGATGGAAAAGGAGGATAAGCATTTCTCCGTTCCATGAAAGACAGAAGACCTCCCTGGAAAGAGACGCGAGTCTTCTAGGATAAAGTACCGTAACGTTTCACCACATGGAGAGCAGTTTGTTGGGAGTTTGTTTTTTCCCGCCAACGTGGAGACAAACTCTTTTTCTTAGAGGTGACGGGGTTCGATGTCATGGGTGAAACTGTTTGTTTGTACTGGTACTTGTAGTCTAAGTATATAGTATATAAGTCTAATGCAGTGAGGGCCAAAGAGACAATGTACTACGGAGGATTAGAGCCACATTGAGGGAAAAAAACATCAGAGATTTACAGAATAAAGTCATAACATTACAAGAATAAAGTCATAACTTCACGAGAAAAAAAGTCGTAACTTTACGAGAATAAAGTCGGAACATTACGGGAATAAAGTCCTAACTTTATGAGAAAAGAAGTTGTAATATAACGAGAAAAAAGTCATAACATTACGAGAAAAAAAGAAAATAACACGTAAAATTACTACTTTATAATATTTTGACTTTATTCTTGAAATCTCTGATTTATTTTTTTTCTCAATGTGGCCCTAATACTCTGTACTACAACAATGATAAATAAAAATGAAAATGTAAACAAAAAACAGTTATTCATTTCCATTTTTAAAACTCCACAGGGAGCCACTGGAGAGGAGCTGAAGAGACGCAGGTTGCTGACCCCTGATCTATGTAGAAGATGAATTAAAGCAGGCCACATTGCCTTGTGCCGTGTGCCATCATGAAACCACAACAATATACATTTCTCCCTTTTAGTTTCTTATCGTTTTCCTCAAAGTAGAACACAGTAGAAGTGATCGACAGAGCAGAGACAGTTGGGTTTATAGTCCAGACTCTATGTCGGGTGGATTTATATTCCCATCCGTCTCTCCGACTGCCTCTGTCCTCAAGAGATTTTCCAGTGAATTACACCTCACTAGTTTAATCCAGAAGCATTTGCACAACTTGAGAAGAATAACTGTCATCCTAATACACACGGGGGGGTGCAAATCCTGACATTTTTTTCCAGCCCTCACATGTCACATGCTGTCTGAGCTCCCACGAACACTTTGGATACTGAGAAGCGAATATATCACGTTTCATTGCTCCAGATCATTACCGACCACCGCCACCACCACCGCCGCCGCCCGCTGGTGTGTCAATCAGTCAAGTCAAGAAGTGTTTTCACTCCAAATGTCCAACTTTTCAACTTGTCACGTCAGAGGACTCCCAGGCGGGGGAAGGAGGGCAGCTGTCGGGTTACTTTCTACCCAACCAGTAATCTCTGAAACAACACAGGAAGCAGCACGTCTGAGCCTCTAACAAGCCCTGCTGATTTAAAAATAGAGCGAGACAAACAATGCGAGGAATGGCGGCAAAAGCATCGCAGCTCTTCACTTGTGATTGGCAAGAAGGGTAGAGGGGGCGGGGGGTGTAAATATGTTTACCCACCTGTCTGTGTGGGCACACACACCACAGAAAACCTGACTCTGAAGCAACTAATACCTGTTTATGCTCTGCGTACAGCCACGTATACAGTGAGCCGACGTTAACGGAGTGAGAACGCCCAGTTCCAGCCGGCCGAGTTGACAGTTGACGTCTTCGTAAAAGGACACGACGCCAAAAGCTACCAGTAATACAAGACACCAGTGTTATGGGCGGCTGGGGAGGGATGATGCAATGATGTGTACCACTTTCCAAGTGGCATGTTGTTCGTGTTGTTGATCTATTTAGACTGAAATTAATAGTCAAATGTGCCAAAAAAAATGTGAACCAACTTCCTTCATCATGAGTTGAGACTTTAAACACTGATTGCACAATCTAAACAAAAAGTACAGGATCTCAGTCCCCGATGTTATCTTGTAGCATCAAAAGCCTTAAAGGTCCCATATTGTAAAAAGTGAGATTTCCATGTCTTTTATATTATAAAGCAGGTTTAAGTGCTTTATAAATACTGTTAAACTCTCAAAACTCTCAATATACGGAGAAATTAACACATGTATTCAGAAATTGTGCGTTTGAAACAAGCTGTTAGGATTTCTGTCCATTGATTTGTGATGTCACAAATATACAATATTTAGACCATTTCACAGTTTTAAACGTAAACACACTAAATGTGTCCCAGTTTATTTCCTGTTGCAGTGTATGTAACTAACATCAGCTGACAGGAAGTAAACATGGACACAAACTATTGCCTAGCAACACAATTCCGTTGCCATTCGGTTGAAATTCCGTTGAAATACACTAAAACGGAGCGTTTCAGACAGAGGGTAAATACAGGTATATTCAGGCAGACAGTATGAGGAAAATAAAGGGTTTTTTGAACATTACAGCATGTAAACATGATCTAGTAGAAACACAAAATACAAGTATGAACCTGAAAATGAGCACGATATGGGACCTTTAAAGGTTCATTCAACCAAATCACCGAAAGAAAACAAAAGAAAAAACTTTTTCTCAGTTAAAAGTAGCCTGGGGTAAGTGGGCAGTTGTTTCTGGAAAGCACCACAAACAAATTTACCTCCATTGTTTTGGCATGGACGAAATCTCTAAGGCATATATCTCCAAACCTAGACAAATTAAAGCTAAACTATCTGCATGACAAGATACCACAAGAGGTAAGTGAGAAAAAAGAAGAAAGAAAAAGTGTTTTGGGTGAGCAGAACCCTTTAAGTTCTTCTCCAGTCATACCTCAGTCCTGCCCCACGATCTTCAGGAAACATCTCAACAAGAGCTTCGGGTACCTTCGGAAGATGTGACGACGCTATTTAAAGGCAGCAGCCAAACGCTGGATAGTCAAGATGATGGAGACGGCTAGAACTTGTCTTTGCAATATATATATATATAAAAAATAAATAAATAATGAAACTCAGGGTCGAGCCAAACTCTAGGATTTTACGTGCCACACGGCGTGAGAGCAGCTTGTGTTTATCCTCAATGAAGCCCCCGGTTGGAGTATTTCAAGCGGCCTCATCTAAAAATAACCCGGTCACACTACATTCCAACTGGCAGCCATCAGGAGGACAGAGGGATGGGGTTAGGGGGGTAGAAACAGCAACACCCTCCTCCACCACCCCCACCTCCACCACCAACCCCAACACCACCGAGCCTCATACTTGCCAACCCTCCTGATTTACCCGGGAGACTCTCGCACTGTCATCGCCCTCTCCAGGTTTCCTCCCGGGGTCACATTTCTCCCGATTTGTGGCAAACTTTCTCACCTTTTTTTCCCTTTTCGTTACATCAACCTGTTTCTGGCGCTGTACAGAGTGTATAAGCTCTACTGTTTCCACCTGGACGGCAAAAGAGCTACACTTAAAGGTCCCATATTGTAAAAAGTGAGATTTGAATGTCTTTTATATTAGAAAGCAGGTTTAAGTGCTATATATATACTGTGAAAGTATCAAAACACTCAATCCATAGAGAAATACACACATGGAATATTCAGAAACTGCGTTTGAAACAAGCCATTAGGATTTCTGTCCATTTGTGATGTCACAAAATCTACAATATTTAGACCAATTCACAGTTTTAAACGTAAACACACTAAATGTGTCCCAGTTTATTTCATGTTGCAGTGTGTGTGTGTGATTGACATCAGCTGACAGGAAGTAAACATGGACCCAAGCTGTTGCCTAGCAACGCAATTCTGTTGCCATTCCGTTGAAATGCGCTAAAACGAAGCGTTTCAGACAGAGCGTGAATACAGGTATATTCAAACAAACAGTATGAGGAAAATAATGTGTTTTTTGAACATTAAAGCATGTAAACATGTTCTAGTAGAAACACAAAATACAAACATGAACCTGAAAATGAGCATCATATGTTCCCTTTAATGTCTTTTCCCAGTGGAGGACAGCTGCTCGCAACAACACGACAAATCTGCCAGTGCTGTTCCCTTAAATGAGGCACACTGCACTAGAATAAAAAAAATACTTTGATTTTCTAAAATATCTGAAACATTATAATTCGTATTGTAAAACATTACTGACAGATTTAAGCTTCAAATTTAAAAAAGTAGAGATTTTTTCTGTTTCCACATGATTACGTCATGATGATGAAGTACGTTACTACACACATACTTCTTTGGAAGTTGCGCAAATTGTAGTTCTCAAGTGCTGCCCAGATGGTCCATGGTTAGTTTTATGGTAAACATAATGTCCAGTACACAGAGCTCTGGAGATGTTGTGGTAAAACAGGAAGGTAAACTGATTTAGAATTGGTAATTACCAAGCGTCATCGCTTCAATCAGCAGCTGCCGATGTACAGAACAAGTTCCAGTCATTCTGTCTACACTTAGGACGATACAATACAAGCTCAAGTGTGATGCTGCAGGGGTTTTCAGATGCAGAATCTGCACATTAAGGCTGGCCCACACTGAAAGATTTATCAAATCTCAACAGATGTGTAAAATGTGAGAGACCTCACACATAACGACGTCAGAAGATGGATGGCTTTCCTAGCTAAATTGACTGTAAGGGGGTTTCTGAGCAGTTTACAAAACAGAAGTGCTCGCCACGTATTCACCAAACAAATGCAATTCTTGCTCCAAATGTCAAAATGCTTTTGTCAAATCTGTGTAACAAATGATATCAACCCCAAAAACAACGTATGAGACATAATAGAGCATGGGGATGAGCATCATATACTTCTATCATCATGTCCTAAACCCTTATACACTTGAACAATTTATTTTAATTAATTCATTAATTCATGTTTATTTCTGATTTATGACAAGAACATCTTGACACAGTGCTGAGCAGCATCTCAAATTAATCTTCATGTTCCCAGCTTTCAGATGATGAACACCACTTCTATGTGACATCTACTGTTGACCTGCTATCTCCCCGTAAAGACCCCCTGGTCCCCTCTAAAAAAGACAAAAACGTCTCTATTGTGGCTCTCAGATTGTTAAAGAAGTACCACTTGGTCAACCAGATTTCAATTAGTAACCACAAAAAGACATTTCTGAGTGATAAACGTCTGATTTTAACATGAAAAATACACTTTTTTCAGATTTCAACACCATGACTCTTGTTTATATACATGTATGACTTGATCACATCACTTGACTGTGATGTCACGGCTGGTTTGTTGTGTTGTTTTCTACCAGTCGGCCTCCGTCCAATCAGAGGGTTCGCTCTGAAGCACACCCCTCCTCCCCCCATCTGTGTCAAGTGACCCGATTGGCTCGACTGCCTCATGTCACACCTCTGAATCAGTTCAAGCAGCGGAGAAACAGCTGAGTCACACACACACACACACACACACACACACACACACACATACACACACACTGCGCTCAGGTTTCACAACTCTTAAGACACTTTGTGTGTTTGTTGTGGGAACAAACAGCGACACACGACGAGTCTTTCCTCGGAGCCACAAAAACAAAATCCATTTAAAGTCACGTGACATTCGATCACGTCAGAATGACGCGTCTCTGAGATGACGGTCGTGCTCTATATGTGTGTTTTCTACGATGCATGTGATGAGTCGTGTTATTCATTTAAGTCAGGATCTCATTTTCCTGAAACATAAAACCAAAGAGAAACACTCACACGCCAACCCAAAAGTCAAACAAAGTAATAAAATATTGTCCGTGCTTTCCAGGAGACAATATGAACATGTTCTGACCTGAGTTATTGTTTTACTTTTGTTTTTTACTGTGGTATCGAGGATCATAGAATTTCACCGGTATTGGTATTGACTTCTAAATTATATAATAATCTTGACATCCCTATGTAGTAGGGATGTTACGATACCAGAAATCTAGTAGGCGACACCAATACCAGTGAATTTCCACGATTCTCGATACCAAATTCGATACCACGGTAAAAAAACAACAACAACAATAACTTCCATGTGATTCAACACGTACTCTTTTCTTGAAAACATAATTGACCTATTTTGTTCATTTTGGCGTATCAGCAGCATGTTATCAATCGATAGTCAGACGGGGGACGCTACATACTGACCGTGAATGCATCTGGTCCGTCAGCTCAGAGTAGTAGAAGCAGGAGGCAGAGGATTTGTTGTCGAAGAGAAAAGCAAACGCACCTATTTGGCAATATTTCACGTTTAATCCCAACGCTATAAGGGAACCATAACGTTAATGAGGTAATTGCCGTGAGGTGCATGGAGCCGTCACAGCCGGTGTGCACGGAGGAGCGGCGCCAGGTAGACCCCCGCAGTGGATCCCCGCAGCAGAAGCGATACCAGAGAGGCCAGACACACCGCCACCCGACGGTACAGATCAGAGTCAGCGCTGTGCACATGTTGACCGTCATCTTTTCTTGTTAAATGTCCGGTGTAATCGGTAACACCGGTGTTGTCACAAGTTTATTAACCGGTGGGAACATTTTCCTCACCGTCACATCACTACCAACGACCGTTACAGGCATCGTACGGTACCGTCGGTACTGTAGAAAAAGAGTACCGTCACTTTTTTAGGATTTTGGTATCGACTTGGTACCGAAGTATCGGTTCTCGTGACATCCCTAGTGGTTAAAATGGAATATTGCAGCGGCAAAAAGCACGGTGAAAATGTTTGGGTGCACTTATATGATGTGCAACCGATGTAAAAAAAAGTTAGTCTGGAGCCCAGCAAATACACACACACACACACACACACACACACACACACACACACACACACACAGTCACACACACAGTCACACACACACACACACACACAGTCATAACATGGACGGACATTGTTGGCTCAAACGTCCCAGCTGTCAGCCTGCATTTTGGGTCAGCAGCTAATCTCCCACAAGCCTTTGCCCGAGACTCGCTCTGAGCCTGATGTACGACTGACTACCCACAAGACACCTCTGACAGACAACAGCAGGTGACAACAACACAATCCAAAACACCCCGCTGGCCAAATGTCACAGAGACAGAGAGGCAGGCGGAGGGCAGAGAGAACTATTTAGTACTAGATATTATGCAAATTGGGACAGAAGGATCAAACTGCTACCGGCCAAACATCAACCGGATACATGGAGGATACGTTGAGA
>CAKAOI010048143.1:0-24337 GCA_916701655.1 Sebastiscus albofasciatus
CTCTCTCTCTCCCTCTCTCTCTCCTTCTCCCTTTCTCTCTCTATCTCTCTGTCCCTCTCTCTGTCTGTCTCTCTCCCTCCCTCTCTCTCCCTCTCCCTTTCTCCCTCTCCCTCCCCTCTCTCTCTCTCTCCCTCACTACTGGAGCTACAGAGAGGTAGAGTCAGATAGAAGCTCAGTTCATCAGTGTGCTGCTGCTGCTGCTGCTGCTTCCTCTCTAAACTGAGCTGCTGGTCCACCTGAGCAGGATTCTCTCGGTCCAGATCAGCAGACAGGACTCACCACATCATCCATCTCTTGCCAGGCGGATTACTTGAGGATGAACCGCCGTTTGGTGGGAAGGAAGAAGAAGGACTAAGTTGCCATTACCGCCTCGTTTTCCTGTCAGCTATACTGGCACAGATTCTTTTAGCCATTGCAGTTTTTAGATACTTTATTCTCTGCTGCTTGTTTCTTGGCCGCTCACTTCTCCTCTGTGGAGTGTGTTTTTTTGTGGTGCTTGTGCAAACACATTTCCGCCTGCATTGGAAATAAAAGCTTCCGTTTGTATCTGTCGTCCTGCTGGCTCGCTGGCTGCAGGGTTAGTGGAGAGGTCCGATCAGGACAACAGAAAAAGGCGCAGCAGCAGATCAGAGCGCAGAGAGGAGCGCGTCTTTGCGCACATCATCCAGGAGAGGCGCACCTATTGCGCACCGCACCGCACCGCTCCTTCACGCACACATGGGCATGCACGCACATCCAGACACGCAGCTCTTTTCTGCGTGCACACATAGATAGCTTTTGATTATAGAGTTTTACCTCCAGAGTCCAAAAAGCATTTAGCAGCGTTTACCTTCCAGACCTCATCCATCTCCATCCTTTTGGCTCAAGTTGGCATTTTTCGACATTCACAAAAACGGACACCCACTAAGGAGACCATCGCAGAAAACACATTCCCATCTAAAAGATGAGAGAAATTGGCCTCAGCGGATCTTCCGTCGGTCACCGGAATTGTGAGTGCAGGGTCGTGGAGGAGGGCACCGGAGAGGAGGAGAGAGGACAGGGCGAGGCCGGAGAGGAGGAGCTCTCAGCCGGACTGCCCAACGAGGAACAGCCGCTGCTGCTGCTGGAGCTCAAGAAGAAGCAGGCTGCTGCTGCTGCTGCTGCTGCTGGGTGGAGGAGGGGGGAGGATGAACACTGCCTCACTGTGAAGTTATAACACTCAGCTGGCTTTGGGAGTGTTTGCTTTTCTCTCTCTCTAATTAGTCTGAAGATGCGACATAACGAACAGTGGCCTACTTAATAACTGTCATCCTGTACTCTTATCAACGTGGCACTTTTGGGTCACCTCAAAGGTAAAAAATCAGCACTTTGGAGAAGTAAAAGGCCTGCAGTTTGCGAATTTACCTGTGCAGAAGGACATCCTCCCACCTACAGGGCCACTTACACCACTTTAACTCTGTGCAATGATTACCTTCTCTTTCTAGTGTTTGTATAGTTGATAAGTCAGATGAGAAATCATATTCCTATAATCCTTATATAGGGACTTCTAGTGTATCTGTGGTGCTCAGTAGTAAGTTTATGGTCACCATATTGCACTTGATGGTATTTTTTATCTCTTAAATATTACTAGGCTATAATATTTATTTAGGATAATATATATATAAATATATAGTTTATAGTTTTCTGTGATATTTGTATAGTATTGTACTTTATTATACGACCACTATAGTTCTTTTTCTATTATACCTTAAGAATTCACTTACTCTAAAGATATATTGAAGGATGCCTTGGTAGTTGAGGCTAGCGGTTTATCATTTATTCATATAATTCATATACCTATTTGTCTATGAAATATTTAAAGGTCATGGATTGATTTAAGGCCAACATTCATCCAAGGAAGTGTTTTGCTGTATTGGGCTTTTGTAGTGGAGTCGATTTCTCTTTGTTTGAGTTAGAGTCCTCTTGTTTCCTTTGGGTTTTTTTCTCGGCTTATTTGACCGCTGGCTATTTGAGCAATACTTCTCTGTGTGGAACTTGAACACAGCCTTATAAACCCTCCAGAGGATGGTCACCTGCTTATCAGACAGTCAGACAAACGCATGTGTGTCATGACACTTGTTGGCAGGTGCCGTTTGCAGATACACCAACACAGCTCAGTTATTTATAGACGTTAATATCACTGTGTGCTTTTGGAGTATCGATTCGGAACAAAGTGTCGATGCTCGCTGGAATGTAACACAAACTACGGAGAAGCTGCAGTTTCAAACGGACACCGACGCTCAGTGGAATACAGGCTGAAGTCAGTGAATACATCTTCGGTTTTAGCTGTGCATCAGCTTACTGTGGGGTCAAAGAGACTGGAAACACAGAGACTTGGTCTCTAGAAGTCTGGACACAAAGCACAACAAGCCCCACCTGATCTAGGTAGGACATGTTTGTCTTCTTGTGTGACCTTTGCTCCCCTAAAATCCATATATATGTGAATCCAACTCATTATATCATCTGATGCAGGCATATGTTTAATTCTCAGTTGATGTTGTCTCTCATTACAGAAATACACATCATTGTATTGTGTAGTAAGTACAGGTATAGCTGTAAATATACTACTAATCATCACCTCATATGCACCAATCACTTAAACGATGACATCACTTCTCTCTGTGTGTTTCTGTGGGTTTGTCGTCAAGCTCAACAGCACAAATAGTCCACCGCGTACCATCTGCTGTTTCCTCACATGCAATCAAGCAAAAAAAAAAAAAAACTCACAGTATTCATGTTGCTCCTTCAATGCTGGACAGCTCAGTTGATTTTTGTGAGCGTTAAAACAGCTCATTCCCAAAGCTAAAAGCTCAATAAAAGACTTCATAAATCCAACACCTGTTATGTGCCACTTTGAGCATCGCCGAGGTGCAAGAGCACTGTTTGGTTTTCAGGGTTTAAGTGTCTGGTGGCTCCTGATGTCTTTGTGTTGCACTGTTGGGGAAAAGCACATGCACGGTAAATAATGTACTATGACAAGCATTAGCCCGGTAAATCAGATCAGACTCTACTCTCTTTGCTCTGAAAATCAAATAGTTCCCAATGTGAAGCACAAGCTTGATCCAAAATTAGACCTTTCATTTGTTTGCGTTAAAGCTGCAGTAGGTGCATTTTACAGAGAAGCAGAAGAGAGGCACTCGCTCACTCTCTCTCCCCTCCCATCGCTTCCCACCGAAAAAAAAAGCAAAAGCAATCGGCAGGCAGTTGATTGACAGCTCAGAATGAAGCTCTGCTGCACAAAAGTTTGCCTCAGATGCCTCAGACATAACGTTGATGGCAAATAGCGGAGAAACGGCACCATCAATATTACCAAGATTCTGACATTATATTACTCATTTCTCTAAACCCAGCCTGATTCAAACAAAATGTCAACTTCTAAAAATCTGCCCATGACAGCTTTAGCATCATACAAACACTCAGCAAAGCCAGAACAAAAAATAACTCGTCTTCCACTAGTGTGGATTGTGAAATCCAAAAACCATTTTCTCCTGGCAAATCGGCTTTGAGAATACAAAGGATTGACCAGAATCTTGGTTGTCTGCCAACTTGGCTCCTACTGTTCATGTAGAGTAGAGAAACTTGTGATCAGCAGTCAAAATGTGTCATGATCGGGCTGTTGGCTGGTTGCTTCTTTCTCACACTGTGTCATTTTTTGAGTTAGCAGTCAACTGCTATTTGAAAGCCCCGTCATTTAACTGTACAGTTGAGTATGTTTTGTGCTTTCAGCTGTTGTGTAACGTTCACACACTGGAGCTGATTTGACTTATTTATGTAACCAGTCTTATATGGTTCTTCCAGTCGGGGTTTGCATGGTATTTTCTATATTTATATGTAGTGCTGAAATGATCGCAGTAGTTGATCAACAGGAAGTTAATTATCAACAACACTTGAGTAATCATTTAAAGGGGTACTCCCGTTATTTAGTGTTGCACTTCCATACAGATGGGGCGGGGCTTGTGAGAGACAGATTTTCAAATAAGATTCAGCAGAGGCAGAGATATCCTGATTTTGAGTCCCTATAGTCAGCACATTCTCACTCCAAACTCGTCAAATATGGCCGTGTGATCAGTGGCTGGTGACAGGAGGAAAACCAAGCCTCGGTGTCATGTTATTTTATTTAGTAATTTCTCTTATTTTGCACTTGCACCTCCATCTTATGTATGGACTCAGTGCTGCTTGATATATGTGCGCTCATGTTCCTACTTTTTGTATGTCATATAGGGGGGGCATATATGGGATTTTGAGTTTTTAATTTTTATTCTGTAAATCTTTTAATCTGGAAAGAACTTGTGTTTGACAAGTGTCACGTCACCGTAGCTCCGTTGCGGGTCCAGCCCAGACAGCTGACGGTGAGGCCCGAGCAGCGAGGCCTGAGCAGCGAGCCCCGGGCGGAGCTCTCTCCATCCGACTCCTGGCCTGTGCACCAGGCAGACTCGACCCTCGACCGTCGAAGTTATGCTCCTAGGGAGGATGACCTCCCTTTTTTTAGGTTTACTTACGCAAAAAAAGGACTCGGTTAGGTTTAGGAAAAGATTGTGGTTTAGGTTGTAACAAGCATGTTTCTTACATAAAATAACTACGTTTGTTACGTAGCTGCCGTTAGTAGAGTACAGAAGTTACGTAACAAAACTAGAGTAAAAGAAGTCAAAGCTGACTTGTTTTCACACCGGACACAAACAGCGGTTTCCTGGGTGAAAGTGAAAGATGTGTGTTCTGGAGGTATGCTCACCATATTGTAAGACAAATTGACATCCAGTGCAGCACTTGCTTTTAGAAGTTGAAATCTTCATGATTTAACAATTACTTTGTGAGCACACCAAAAAAAAACTACAGCTCCATGAAAATTTACAAGTGCAGCAGCACGGGTACGTTCATCGTCTTAAAGCTGCAGTTGATAACTTTCATAAAAAATAACTATATCCTAACAGTAATACATGAGATAGGTAATCTGGGAAAAAAATCAGGTTCCTCTGCCTCCTTTTAGTGCTCCTCATGGCATTTGTAAGATTCCACCGCACCCGAAGGAAAACAACCAATCAGAGTTGAGGAATCTCTAACGCAAAAATAACTTAAATGTTTTCAGAGACATATTTGAATGTACTGTTTAGCTGTAAAATGAGAAAAAAACAGTCCTGCCAAACGGCTGATGGTGTAGAGCTTAAAGGATATGATGTCTGTTAAATGCTGCTAAAGATAGAAATGTTGAATAAACTACTACACTGTTAGTTCGTTTTTAAAGAATTATAGTCCTTAACCAGATATGCACAGTACACAACATACTGTTGAGAAAGGCTTTGTTTGAGTTATTACCGTGTGATTTTGAATGAGGTTTTCTTACTTGTGGAACAGAACCTGGTTCTGGTTTCACTTTGGCTCTCTGTTAGTCATGCCCAAAACTCCTGGATCCTACATTTCCCATATGACTCAATGCTGCTTTCATTAGACCCTCCCTGCCTGCTGAACACCCACATCTTTCAAACTCCACACCTTCAGTTTGTTAACACAGGCTCTCAAAGTCTCAAGCTGAAACTGAGATTATTTTTTCAAACTATAAAAGGTCCCCCGGAGCCACAGAAGACGTTACGTAAACTGAACTTCCACGGAGTGCACATCAGCGTCATTTGTTAACCAAAAATGCAAAATGTTTGCTGTTTCCAGCTCCTCAAATGTGAGGATTTGAGGTTTTATATGATTGTAGTGTTGATGATTCAATTAATCATAACAATAATTGACTATGGGTGTAATAATACGTTTTTACAACGATATGATACGATACAATTTCCCTGGTTCCGATATGATTCAAGGACGATATTTGGCTCATCTAGAGCGATACGATACGATACGAATCAATGATCTGAAATCGATACAGTAACTTTTTTTTGCCAAAAATTCAATCAGTGTGAGTGTGAAATAAATAGCTGACACAGTGCAGGTCAGGATTCCTCAAAGTTTTACCGATCGATACAGTTGATTTTTGCGTTTCAAATCGATTTCATATCGATATACGTCTCCCGTGAAGGACAACTTGCCGAGTACCTATCGATGTAGTTGGATTGTAGGAATATAAATCGCTACATCGATGTAGTAGATGAATCATATGTGTCGAATGTAAATATTTTCAGCTGTATTTATATGCATCACCATCAAAAGCCTGTCATATTAACTAATACGGCCGCTGAGCCAATCGATCCACCCACAGTTTACTTGTAGACTCTATAAATCACTCACATAATTCATGGAAACATACTGTACTGTAGCTGTACATGCTGTCCATTGGCACTTTGCTCACAAAGCAGAAAGGACTCTGATAGAGAGGTCAAGGTTTGCAGAGAGATGCTGCTGCTGCTACTGTATGAAGGATTGAATCCTCACACGTCATCTGTGTTTAAAATCAGCTCTGTGCCAGTGTTTCTCAGCATCCGCACACATTTTCCTCTTTTAGATTGATTTGAACAGCCACTGCAGAGCTTCACCCGCCTCGGCGAGTGACCACGACTCGTCCAGATAATAAATGCGTCCAAAACATTTTAGCACTGCATAATGTTCTGCACATGTAGGGAATGAAACCCCGAACCTCTCGCAGCGCTATATTGCCTTGCTTTAGCAGCTGGGCTCTTGATGACAGCAGTAATACATTAAATGATGTAATGAGATGAACACAGGAGAGACGGCCTTGCATTCGTAGTCACAGTTCATGGATCAAAAGCAAACAGGGAGCCAACCAGCGTTCTATCATAACAAAGGCAAACGTACAAAAAGCCCTGAGCATTTCAGCGCTATTAAGACACCCACTCCCACTCCAGCCTCCATCTCTGGCTCTTGTGCTCCCTCTCTCTCTCCATCCAACTCCCCCTTCCTCAGTGCAACACCCCCTCACCCTCCCTCTCTTGTTACCGCTTCCCCCAGATGCATTTCCTCCATTTCACTCTCTTCCTTTTTTCCATTTTTCTCTCTCCAGCTCTCTCTTTCTGTCATTCCTGTCTTCACTCCATACAGTCTTGCGCTGTCCCTGCTACTCCTACACGAACACTTACCCCCACACACACACAAACACACACACACACAGTGTTCCTTTTTCTGTTTTTTTAACCAACCTCTTACTCATGTGTGTCTACATCCCTCCCTCCCACTCTTTTAACTCTGTCTCTCTCTCTCAGTTCTCTCAGAGGGTCTAAGCTGGAAGCGATTGCCACCCACACATTCCCTCTTCAGCTTTCAGCTTGACATCAGATTTACATTCACAATGAGCAAGCGCAGCATTACACATGTTGCTCAGCACATGGCTATACACACAAACATGTGAACACGCTAACTGGTTGTCCGCACACGTGAACACACGTGCTGGTACCGTATATATGTGAGATTTATTATTATGTAAGGTTTTGTTTTCTGTGTGAGTACAGCTTCTGTGCTGCTTCTCTTTGTTTTGCATGATTGGAAATAGAATAGTTTTGTTTTTTGGACAGGTGGTTGGACAAAAGAAGCAATTGTTGTCTTCGGCTCTGAAAAAAATTATGATGTGCATTTGTTACTGTTTTCTGACAATTGATGAACAAAAGTAGAGGTGCTAAATTAAAAATTCAGAACATTAATTTTAGGGGTGTAAGAAAATATTGATGCACATAAGTATCACGATATATATTAGTATATGTATATATATATACTGTATCGATTCTCCAAAACGCTGTAATTAACCTCTTAAAAGCGAGCCCAGCCTCTATTCTGTCTTTCAGAGGTTGTAGTGGGCTCAGTTTTAAAGCTAGAGTGAAGCTTGTATCATATGAAACTAGAAAACCTGATGAATCCATCGGTACCAACCATGTCATACTAGCTCGTCATGAAGGAGGCTAAATAACGCTCCAAACTTACGCAAAATTTTGGCGAGGAAAAACTGGCATGGTCATTTCAAAAGGGGTCCCTTGACCTCTGACCTCCAGATATGTGAATGAAAATGGGTTCTTTGAGTACCCACGAGTCTCCCCTTTACAGACATGCCCACTTTATGATAATCACATGCAGTTTGGGGCAAAAAACATGCAGTTTCTTTTCCTTCAGGCAGTATAAATGTGTTATTTACGCCTATTCTAAAATGGAGTATGTGAATATTTCTGCATACTGGAGTCCCTTAACAGTCTTGGAATTGCATAAATTGGATATGACCATAGTAGCCATTTCACATAGTGACTTTTTTTACTCAGATTTTATGCGTATTGTGCTGGGCTTTTTTATACTGTGACGGTTTTCCTAAAACTAGATTTTGAAATAATCACAATATATCGCCTTGTGTACAGTAACGCAATATATCGCAATATATGGAATCGTATCATGATGCTCTATTGAGAGCCGTGTGGAGGCAATGCCTCGATCATCGATATGCTCTAAAATTCTAATTTTGCACCTTTCATCAAATAAATTATTGAGAGATTAATCAGTAATAAAAATACATCAATGATCAACACTGATCCTGTGTGTATTTCTGATCTGACTTTCAGACCCCAATTATGTTTGGTGTTAAAGGAATAGCTTGGCATTTTGGTAAATACTCTTATTCACTTTCTTACAAAGAGTCAGATGAGAAGATCAACACCACTCTCATGTCTGTATAATAACGGTGGAGCTGGAGCAAGGAAGCCAATAGCATAGCTTAGCAATGAAGACGGGAAAGTCAGTTCACCTCAAAAATACACCTGTCAGCACCTTTAAAGCTAAACTAATTAACATGTATGTCATTTTGTACACAAACATTACTGTACATGGCTATTTGTGGTTTCAGAGGGAGTTAGTCTCTCTGGTGCACGGTTTAGCTGTAAAATGAGAAAGTTTGTGACGCCGCCGCCATTGAGAAATCTTGTGAAGGAACGCCAAGTTCCGGTCACATGACCGGAACACAGCCAATAGGAACGCTCGCTCTCTGAAATGACCTGTGATTGGTCAAAGTCTCCCGTCACGGGCTAGATTTTTTAAAGCCTGAAAACAGAGCCATGAGGAGGAGCAGAAGTCTAGTTATCTCAGAACACTTGAATTACAATATGCTGAAAGGTTATTATGGGATTTTTGCCCAATGATGCCAAAAATATATACTGCCTACTGAAGCTTTGAGTTACTCTTTAATATAAAAATCCACCCAACAAGTTGAAAGGTCACCTAATAACACCTCTTCCTGCTGTCTCAAGCAAGTCCAGCAAAATGTCCCCTTCCCTTGACCTGGGACGCACCATGTTTATTGACCGCCAGCCTTACTTTCCTAATTTGCATATTGAGATCCAATCCAGAATCAATATGACAAGAACCCCTGCTATTAGCAGTAGTAAATGCAAAGGAACATGATCAGATTAGCTGTGTCTGAAATCACTCCCTCGTTCACTTGTTCACTCTGTAGTGAGCAGTAAATAGAAATTCCTTGCATCGTACGACTGTAATTTTCACAACTATAAAATGGGATGCATTGCATTGTGGGATTGTTATCACAAAGAGGTGAACATGCTAGTATGGACACTACTTTTTTTTGTTCCATTGTGGACATTTTGAAGGCAGTATGTAGAAGATGAATTTCACGCTCTGGACACTGATGAAATGTGGGACAATAAATGTAATCCAGAGAGTTATTTTGGACACAGCCATTATCCGGATACACGTGTTAATATCAGGTGGAAATTGAGTCTCACTTGTGATGACCAGTTTTGGCGAGACACTTTTTCTCCCTGTTTCATTATATATTCCATTTTTAACCACCTGGCCACCTCTCCAAACATTTCAACACAGTGATAGTAAGAATAAGCAACTTGAACAATGTTATTTCAGCACACGGCTGATTTATTAAGCAGCTAAATTAAAGAGACAAGCGTGTCTAGCTGCCGCATGACCCCAGTAGGACTGAATCACAACCTCCCGTGACATGACGATACCTCAGCCAGTGTGCTTTTTCAAGTCTTTACATCATCTCCAAACAACAGTTTCATAATTTTCATTTTAAAACAAAAGAGGTACAACAAACGAATCAAAACCAGGTCTCTAGATGTCTCCACACTTTTCACAAGCGTCTTCTTTATTCAGAGCTTTGTTGTATGGCGTGTTTGAAACTAACATGTAAGGTACTTCAGTGGGGAGAAGAGAGAGAAAAAAAAAAAGCGTTGCCATGGCAACGAAACACAGAGCCTGGGTTGTGATCACAAAGAGTGAGTGAGAAATAGATTTAAATGGACCCATCCAGACTTTATTTCGTTCCAGGCCGATGCTTTTGTTAACACTTTAATAAACCATTAAAGTGTGAACGCAGGTGTTGAAAAAAAGACAGTGACCACTGCTCAATACCCCCTGCTAACTCCACCCATCTCACATCCTCCCATTTCCATAAAGACTGGATCAGATGGTTTATACACTGATTCTGAATGAGTCTTCGCACGCGCTGCCGCCCACATTTCTCCACTCTGTGCATGTTAAGTGTAAAAAGGGGCAGGTACGGTGTATTATGTTTGACAGGTGAATTTTGGTCTGTATTCAACTTGAAGAGTACCATTTTCCAAAATCTGCTCTCGGCTCCTACTCTTAACAAATGATAGATAATGCAGCATGTGGAGTAAATCCAGGTGCATGTTAGAAATATAGGAGGAATCCAAACCCGTGTAAGTGCTTTATTCTGGGTTCAAATGTTGTGCTAAAAAGGCTTTTTGCAAGTCTCTGTCTTGTCTATTTCAAACGAGGGCAAAAAGTGGCAATATTCTTTAAAATGAACAGGAGGGAACTTAATGGCCTTTGTTGGAGGTAACCTGCAGCAGAACCCTCAACGGTGTTGTCGTAATTGAAGCAATTTTCTTTCTGAAGTATCTCATAGTTGAAGAAGAGAAAATGTCAGCAGGTGTTACCATCAGAGCAGATTCAACACAAAAAAAAGGGTTTATTTGGGACAAAATGAAGCAGGGAAAACAATCACACATGTAAGCCAATAGGATCTTAGTTTAGTAAGGAGCAGAAGTGATTGGATGAGAGAGGCGGATGATCTGTGATAGTTTGGATTCAATCAAATATTTGCTTACACTCGCTCTTAAAGGCACAAACCTGATTTATCAGTTCACTTGTTGCTTGACAAACACTAAAACTGAACCCTTCATTTTGACGGAACAATCCAAATTAAAGGTCCACATGCTACGGATGTCACGACGAGTTAAACTCCACGATTCTCGATCCCAATTCGATCCCACATTACAAATCAAAAAGGTAAAACAATAAATCCCATATACTTCAACAAGCACTCCTTTATTAGCGTTTGCATACTAGTTTTTGTTAAGAAGTGAATCCGGTCATAATTCCATCTCTATTATTTACTTTATATTGCTGTGAAAACATCTCCTTCAAACAACTGGATTTATTCAAGTCTTTCTCCAAAGACTATGGTGGAGACAACTTCTGTGAAGAAGGACTCGAAAATCAAGAGAGAGTCTTTTAAAGGTTTAATAAACACTTGCAAGCGGGCAAACAACCATCAACATAAATGTTCAGGGCTGAGAGCCCTGAGTCTCTCCGTTTCGTGACATTTATACCCTTGCGTGCAGGCTCAGTCGTATATCTCACATTGTCTGTCTGACTGACACTTCTGTCCTTTTTAGGGTTACTTGTCCTCAAATAGGCGCTACAAGTTCGTTGACTAGGTAACCAACACCGAAACAGAAATAGGCCTTAAGGGCAATGAGTGTCACAGGTCATGACCTTAGGACTGTGCACATGTTTGAATTTTTCCAACACAACTACATTTTAAGAGATTACATTTGAACACAACGTGATAACCTTAGAACTTTAGCCCAATGCTCATTTTAACTGAATATGCATCATCATGTAAATCAACGGCACCTTCCGTGTTGAAATGGGCAGGATGAGAGCTAGTTAGCGTTAGCTGTTAGCAGCCGGTAAGCAGCACAATCCTGCACGGTGCTAACAGCTAACGCTAACCACCTCTAGTCCTGCAGATTTCAACACGGATTTGTTGTTCGCAAAGTAGCATTATCAGGGCACGTGTTGATAGTGAGCTTATTGCGTCCCAAACATATTTTATATCGTCTCTGGGACGCCGTTGGTCTCGAGCCTTCACGGTACCTGCGGTATTGTAGGAAAACGAGTGCCATCGCATTTTCAGAATTTTGCTTTTGACTTGGTAGTAAAGTATCGTCTCTCGTGACATCCCTACCACTTACTACTGGAGCTTTTTCTGCAGCTTTCAACCATATCTGATGGCCTTCGTCAGCGGATCAGTTTAGAGATGTTTGAATGAACTGCATATACAGATAAATAAATAATTTGAGAGTTTTAAAAACAACCTTGAATAAACTATCATATTAGATTATATCAGTGTACATCTTTTTGTTATTGCTCTGCCTGCGTACAAGCTATTTAAATAACTGCTTTAATTTGTTATCTTATAGACAAATTGACTCTATATTCTGTATGCAACATCTGTCAAGGGACTACAGATGAAAAATGGCCTTTTGGCTTAAAGCCGTTTCTTTTCAGTGTGGTGCAAAAATGTGGTGCGGACATGTGGAAAAAAGCATTTTGAATTTTCCACATGGACAGCTATGCACGCTGGGTCCGGTGCGGATTATCCACATTGCTGTGTTCCATTTTCGTCAAGAGTGCCGTGTCCACTACACACGACAGAAACCGATCCATACAGAGAATGTCTAAGCGGCTAACGTTAACAACACATGACATTAACTAATTGAACCCCAAATGTAATACTAGTACTAGCTGTTGTGGCTAGTCCCGTACCGTGACCAATATATAACATTAGCAGGCGCATATCCGCTACATTAACATCTTCATCATATCACAAATTTATTTTGGCACATTTACAACAATATTTAATGACGTGAACTTTCCCTATTAAATAAAACAATCAATAAATAAATGAATAATATACCTGAATAGGTTAGTTTGTAGTTAGTTAATTTATAAATAACAAGCACAGCTACAACAGACTTGCAGTCAAACGTGCACGTTTTTATTGCATGTTTGCACTACATGCAAATAATTGCCGGCGGTAGTGCAGGATGGTTAAATGCACGAGATGAGGGAGCATTTAACCTTTTCCACTGCTACCACTGCACGGTGAGACATGGTGTTGCCAACCTGTGTCTTTAAATGATACTCTTGATTTATATACTGTAAACCAACAGTGATCTGCCCTCGGTGGCAAGAGGAGGGATAAGTATGCCCCATTCAGATTTCCGCCCCCCATGTGTGGGTAAATACAGATGAATCTGAATAAAAGCAGACAATCTGTTCTCACTGGGAAAGTCTAGAAATATCATGTTTTGGAGGTCAAACTGCATTTAAATTCCAGCATTGCTTCAGAGTCTCTTTGGAGATTAAGAAAGTAAATGTTTCCATGGCTCTGGGGATTCTTGCTCAGCAATTTCTGAATGAAATATACTGTAATGTGAACACAAACTGCTGCGAATGGCTCTTCATGAACATAATGCTTAGTAAGACAGTTTATCACTTGAATAGTGAATAGTAATCATTATAGAGTTTTGTTTTGCTGGTTAGAGATCACTTGATCATTTAACAACGTACTGTAACTATGTTGTCCATAAAGCCATCAAATTAATTTATCCATCTGTTTATCACAACATGACATATCACTCCAAAGTCGACTCCGAGTCGCCAGTTTAGGCCGAATACTTTCTCATGTGCTTGTGGCTTCTTTGTTTTTATAAATACTCAACATGAAGTTTTATGCTGATTATGAGAAATGTATTATGCACGGCCGCAGTCCAGCGCACCTACAGAGCAGTCTTAATGGGTAGTCATATCACAACACATGAATTTTAAAGGTCCCATATTATAAAAAAGTGAGATTTTCATGTTTTTTTATTATAAAGCAGGCTTAAGTCCTATATAAATACTGTGAAAGTATCGAAACACTCAATCCACAGGGAAATACACACAGCCCGTATTCAGAAACTCTGCATTTGAAACAAGCTGTCAGGATTTCTGTCCATTTGTGATGTCACGAATAAACAATATTTAGACCCTTGACACAATTTTAAACGTAAACATTCTAAATGTGTCCCAGTTTATTTCCTGTTGCAGTGTAATGTGAATGTCATCAGCTGACAGGAAGTACACATGGACCCAAGCTGTTGCCTAGCAACGCAATTCTGTTGCAATTCCGTCAAAATGTGCTAAAACGGAGCGTTTCAGTCAGAGGGTAAATACAGGTATATTCAAGCAGACAGTATGAGGAAAATAAAGGGTTTTTTGAACATTACAGCATGTAAACATGTTCTAGTAGAAACACAAAATACAAGTACCTGAAAATGACCACGATATGGGACCTTTAAACATAGAAAAGTAGGTTTTCTCCAGGTACACACTCTCTGTGCTTTTGGTGGAAAACAACAACAGATGTGACTACCTGAAGCACGCAGAGACTTGGTTGATTTCCAACAGAAATCCAGACCCCAATGAAACCCTCCATTGGAGGATGTAATAAAGCACATGTTCTCTCTGAATCTTATGACTCCAGATTGGCACCAAGTTTTTCTTTTATAATAATCGGGTGAGGATAGTACACCAACTAAACCCCCAGAAACGACACAAACTTTTGTTTTGTTTTTTAACCGGAAGACTGAATCAGTCCTGAATCAACATTCTCTGCTTGGCACAATCTGCTCCTCCAGGAGAAACTAATTAGTTTGGGAAACGATAATATATTCTGAAATGGATCTTGATATCTCTGTTCCGAGGCCTTTGAATGGAGATGACTGCAGTTATGATGCATACATAATGATGTCATAACCTCCAGCCGTACAGGGCAGCGCCCATGATAATTGTTGTTAATTAACAGTTCTTGCGGCGTAACAAACACCTAAGAAACAGTGAGTGCTGCTGTGATCGAGTAATGGCTTCCAAGGTTCATGACCTGAAAATCTCCAAACGAAAGAACATCAATTCCTGGAACAATTTAGCCAATCAGTAACTTCTTGAAAATGCACCAGGTACTTAACAGTTTCTTTCATTTTGTGTCAATCTTCCTGTAAGCGTAGGTTTAAATTTTTCAGATGAAAAAGTTTGCCTTTTATGTAACCCTATCACAAAACGCAATTTTGAGGAGATTAAATTTAACTTATTTTTTTTTATACAATTACGATGAACTGTTAAAAGCGCTCTTGACACCTTTTAATGGAGCTAGGTGTCGAGTTTCTCCTGTGATTTGTCAGTAACCTTTTCATGAACGATCTCCGCTCTCTCAGATTTCATTTAGAAGACTCCTCCACCAGTCAGTCATGCAGCCTACAGATTTTGATTTGAAGCTGTGGATTTGGGCAAACACACACGCTGGCGTAGTTTGATGTCTCGGCTGGGTGACAAACACCTTTCGTGGTCATCTTTTTTTTCCCTCCTTGCGTGGGTTGGAGAAAATGTTAGGATTGCAGACAGAAAGACGGGCAGGCTCGCGGTGAAAAAGATTGCCATTTGGACAGGTAAATGAAAGAGAGTGAAAGGAGAGGGGCGACGAGGATAAAAGAGAAATACTGATGAAGGTAATGTGGAGAAAATGGAGGGTTCTAGATGCCACACATGTCTGAAGGGGGAGGGAACGAGAGGACGGTATGAAAAAAGGAGAGGGTGCAAGGAGGAGAACGAAAATGAGAGAGAGAGAGAGAGGAGAGAGAGAGAGAGAGAGAGAGGAGAGAGATCAGGGGCTGAAGAGAGGTAGAGGGATAAATGCACTATTTGAATTATGTAAAATAGCTGCGTGGGAGGTGTGTGTGTGAGAGCAAAGGAACGAGCAGAGATAGACAGCATGAAGAGTCAGGGTGAGAGAAATAGACAAGAATTAAGAACAAACAAGCAAATGTAACCAACTTACGTTTGAAATGAGGTTCATCACGCTGTAGATTTTTCTTTGATAGGGCCATGCAGCGAGAGAAAAGGAGAAAAGAAAACAAAGAAAGGAAGACATGAAAGAACAACATGTGCAGAAATGTAACGCAGGCTTTGATACCATCCTGCTGTAGTAGACGATAAAGAGGATTATAATGAACCCCGTCTTTATCAGACAAGTGATTGTTTTGTGTTCATCTGGTGGGAATGTGTAACATGCTGTTGACTTCTCATAACTTTACATATTCTGGTCTATTCATGTTTGTACTCCTCTTCTAGCTGCCTGGCTCTAGGGATGGCAATATCTGTCTGTCTGAAATACCAGACAACTATTACTATTATACTAAATTTGCAGTGGTTCCCAACCTATTTTTCTCGAACCCCCCGCCCCACACACCTATTTTCTGACGTCGTCAGCCAAAATGTAAAAATCCTCAAACAAAACCCTCAATATGAATAAGGTATTCCAGTGTATTAAATGAGTTTAAACTTTCTTTAATGAGTATAACTCATCAGCTAAACACCAACAAATATGGATATTTCATTAGATAAAAACATGTTGTGATATTTTGGAAATGATTACTGATTAATGGGATCTACCTTTTGCCAATAAATTTTAACTTTTGGACTTCACAGCTCTCTGGAGTTATTGGAAATGTTTGGATCACATCCAACGCATCCATCACTGGAGTCTATAAATAGTATAATACTAATAATATAAGCCTGATTTTTATCTGCAGCTGTGCAGAAATACACAGAAGAGTTTACACAGAATGTGTTCTGTGTGGCGTTTGCATGTTCTCCCCGTGTTAGTGTGGGTTTTCTCCGGGTTCTCCGGCTTCCTCCCACAGTCTAGAGACATGCAGGTTAAAGACATGGTTAATTGTTGACTCTAAATGTCCTGTAGGTGTGAATGTGAGCGTAAATGGTAACCTCTTAAAATCTGCTGATGCCAGCCACTATTCTGTCTTTCAGAGGGCTGTAGTGGGTTCTACATTGGTATCATACGAAACTAGGAAACCTAACCTAACTACCTTTCCATTGGTACCAACCATGTCATGTTAACAGGTCTACATGTTGTGTGATAATTGTGTTATTTTGACCTCTACTAAAATAGTGTGTTTAAATATTTCTGCATACTGGGGCCCCCAGTTTTGAATTGCATAAACTGGGTATCACTGTGAAGCTGAGACTCTTGTGGATCCAATGAGCCCAACTGTATTCATGTGTATTGATGTTAGTCCCCATAGGAGACATTTCATATAGTGAGACCATTTTTTGAAATTTGACCTCACTGTATAAAATGACCTGTGGTGACCTCTAGGATAATCACAGCCTCATGAAACTTTACAGCCACAAACTAGAGACCTAGAGCATTCAGAGGATGGATGGCTTTTCTAGGTAGATTGACAATAAGGGGGTTTCTGAGCTGTTCACACAACAGAAGTGCTCACTCTCCAATCACAGAAAAATTCAAATATTGCAGAAATGGTATCAACCCTAAATGTTCTAATCCCTTATACATTTTCACAATTTATTTTAATTAATTGACAATTTTTTTTTCTGATTTATGACTAGAACAACTTGACACACAGTGCTGAGCAACATCTCAAATTAATCTTCAGGTTCCCAGCTTCCAGATGATGTACACCACTTCTGTGTGACATCTGCTGCTGACCTGCTATCTCCCCGTGAACAGCCCCAGTCCCCAACACATACCGCTCTAAAAAGAAGGGGGCGGAATGATATGAGGTTAAAGAAGTCGAAATAGAACCAATGTGCGTGTGACCAATTATATTTTATATTTTTATTGTAAATGTATTTATATAGCTACAACAGTGAAGCAGTTTCAAAGTACTCCATTTACATGAAATGATTATTAAAAGACCCCAAAACAAATTGAAGACAAATGACGAAGAAAACAATGCTACAAAGCTTTTTTTTATTTGATTTTAAAGTCTGCCTTTAAAGGTCAGTCAAACCACAACCTTAAATCCTCCGCTGATTTGCCTCACAAGTGTGGCTCAATTTCATATTTTACAAGCAAGTAAGGGATGTATTTTCTGGCCAAACCATTTATTGATTTATAGACACGCAGAGAGATTTGTAAATCTATTCAGTGAAACATGAGGGCCATTTGTGGTCTTTTTTTCTTTTCCTCTACTGGCTGTCTCATAAGTCACATTCATCATACACTGCATGTACATGAATTTCCCCTGAGGACAGTGATGCAGAAACAGACCTACAGTCCTGACATTTTATTGAGTTTTTCAACATTTGGTCGAAGGACAACGGGGACGGGGAAGCTGAAGACATGGACAAAAACAGGCGTTAGTGCAGTATATGTATGCATTCAACATTCCCTCTGGTTTAACGTGTTGGTGCTGCAGTGGTCAAACAGGCCAGCCAGGTCACCCATGAACTCGAACTGTACATTTACACTCTCTCCGTCATCCATCAAGCGTAGGACAGGAGTTTATTCCCTTACTGACCAATTCAGTGCATTAGGCACCGACTCGCCGACGGAAGTCAATAAGTGCTTTGTTTGTTTAATGCTCGCTCCTCTCTATCCGTGCATCTCCCGGTTCCTCCCCTCTCCCCTCCCTCCGACATGCAGACTGTTAACATTCGCCTCATCTGATGTCCAGACAGAAAATCCATCCCTCCAGTAGTCTCTCGCCCACTTCATCAACCTCCTCCCCTCCGCAGATGAAGGTGTATTTGACTTATATGTGTGTAGCAGTAGAAGCAGCAGCAGTGCTGGTGGACGGGTGTGACCCAGCATGGTTTTATTTCTGCCTCGCTCACCTTTGACCTCTATCTAGCTCTCATATATTCTCTCCTGCCCTCTTTCATTCCTTCAGGCAGACTGTCAATAGCAGCTCTCCCGTAGCTGTTTTATTTCCACAATGGCCTCGTCTTTCTCTCCCCACATCCTCTCGCTCTATCTGTGTCTCGGCGCCGCAGTTTTTGTTCTGTCCTCATTTTACCTTTGAATGTTTCTCTTCTGATATGTATTAGAGCCTTACCTGTCCACCTTTTTTCTTCCTCTGCCTGTTAGATCATCGCGCCCGACGGAAGAGTATAGCCACTGGGAAGCAGCCCAGCATGGAGGTCCCTCCCACTGCCCCAATTCAACCCTTCCGACAATCCGTGAGTAACCCCCCCTGTCCCCGGCCCCGCTCGCTGCCTCCGTCCCTCTCGCTGTCCCTCCTCCCTCATCCCGCCCTGGGCCCGCCACACACCTGTGGCCGTCGGGCCAGCGGCACCCCGCCTCACCCTTTCCCCCTCTCCCTGGCTGTCTCCCCCTCCCTCACCTTGTGCCAGCAGCAGCAACAGCACAAGCGAAAGGGCTCCAGGAAAGGGCCCGTCACGCCCGGCACGCCCCCTATGCCCCGCTCGCTGCCCCTCTCCCCCTCCCTATCCTTCACCCTGCCTCACTCGCCTGCCGCCTTCTCCTCCTCCTCCTCCCCCTTCTCGTACTGGGGCGGAGACTGGAGGGCTGCCGGTTCGAGTCCACTGGCAGGAGGAACGTTTATTGCACCACTGCCCCCTGTTGAGGTATGTGACACAAACATGGCGGAAGCAGAGACACAGCATTTAGGAAATATGGAAACACCTCACTGCTTTCACTTGTGATCTCTGAAGTCTGTGTTAACTCATATTCACAGAGTATTTAGAGCAGTACAACTCAAAGGGCCATACCAGTGTGTTTGCAAGTCTTAGCTCCTTAAATACAAACCAACTATCTTCAAATGCATACTGTAAATTATTATTTCGACTGTTCCAGGCAGCCATTGGTCTCCATTCATTTTTCTAATGGTACAAAAATCAATTAGCAGACTCTTGAAACACATTTGAGTTGTGTAATTTGCATTAATGTTTGTCAAAGTCACTTCATTATTGTGTGGTAACGCAGTTTAAGTGCAGATGGATTAAAAAGCTCTGCACTGCATTTTGTTAATTTGTTTGTTTGCAATTAAGAATTAAAACATCACCATCACTATTACGGACATAAAGTAATAGAACTTCATGAATATGCACAGGGAAGGAGCGTCCCCAACACTAAAACCTCTCCGTTTTGATTAAGTGCAGGCAGAAACAAACAAAGAGTGGGAAAAAAGAGATGAAAAGGTAATACAGAGAAATTTTCAATTCAAGGCTAAAAAGAATAATATTATTATTATTATTATTCTAAAAACCTGCTTTTAAAAAATGCTTTTCAGTGAATTATTTATTATTTTATGGTGTTTTGTTTAGTTTGAATCTTTGTGTGTTTTTATATTGTGCTCTGTTTTTATATCAAAAGAAGCACTTTTTAATTGTGTTTTTATATATATATATATATATATATATATATATATATATTAGGGTTGTCAAAGTTAACGTGATAATAACGCGTTAATGCAAATTCATTTTAACGCCACTAATTTCTTTAACGCATTAACGCAACTTGCGATTTTTAGGTTGTAGCGGGCTCAGTTTTGAAGCTCGAGTGAAGATACTGGTATCATATGAAACCAGAAAACCTGATGAATCCATCCATTAGGAATCCTAACTCTGGCACCAACCATGTCATACTAGCTTGTAGCAAAGGAGGTTAAATAATGCTCCAAACGCACTAAATTTTGGCATCATGGCCATTTTCAAAGGGGTCCCTTGACCTCTGACCTCCAGATGTGTGAATGTAAATGGGTTCTCTGGGTACCCACGAGTCTCCCCTTTACAGACATGCCCACTTTATGTAATCACATGCAGTTTGGGGCAAGTCATAGTCAAGTCAGCACACTGACACACTGACAGCTGTTGTTGCCTGTTGGGCTGCAGTTTGCCATGTTATGATTTAAGCATATTGTTTTATGTTAAATGCAGTACCTGTGAGGGTTTCTGGATCAATATCTGTCATTGTTTTGTGTTGTTCATTGATCTCCAATAATAAATGTATATATACATTTGCATAAAGCAGCATATTTGTCCACTCCCATGTTGATAAGAGTATTAAATATTTGACAAATCTCCCTTTTAAGGTACATTTTGAACAGATAAAAAATGTGAGATTAATTTGAGATTAGTCATGATTAACTATTGTAATCAGTTGACAGCCCAAATTAATATCATTAATATTATGATTATTATTATCATTATGTAAGAAAGAACGAAAGGAAAGGTGGAATTGATGTTCACTTTGATGACATACACAACTTAATCAAGTCTGCTATTAGAGTTTCATCTTATTAGAAATGAATGAGAACCAATGGGTACCTGGGACGGCAGGAAAGACTACAAATGGTTAACTGTGATTTGAAATAAATGGGGTTTGTAGTAAATGGGTTAAAACACCTGGTATGATTCTTTAGTGTCAACAAAAGAGAAGTAAAGTTTAAAAAAATAAAATGTTCTGTCACTGTTACTCCTGGGATCACCATGTCTCTTTTTCATACGAGAGACAACTTGAGTCAAAGAGGGAGAGAGGAGCTGGCAGCGAAACACATTCTGTCTGTGGACAGAAATAATCTGTTTATTGTTTTATTCATGGCAACAGAAACTCAATCACAAGGTATCAAACGTGCACATAAAAGGGCTTAAAGGATAGATTGGTGTCTTATTAAGTTTGTGCCAGTGCTCTGTGTTGCCCATCTCCTTTCCATTATTTCTGCTGGTGTTTGCACACTGTCACTGTAACTGGAAATGGCAGGACTTGTTTTTCTCCCTTCACAGGAAAATATTTGCTGCCCATTCACTGTTGCAGTATGAAAAACTGCTTCCACAGACTTGAAAGGTTCAGGAGCCAGATAATCCTTGAGAGTAAATGTGAAGCCCCACTTTGGCATGGTCAAACTTCTTGTGTTTCATCATTATTTCATAGTGGCCGAGATGAGTGTTTTCATATCAATATTTCAGGCTCTCTGATTGGATGAGCAAGCCTGAAGGGCTGGAGGAGCGCCACGGTGTGAACTTAAAATGCAGGCAAAAGTTTTCAGCCTCGGTGATCATCCTAAATTTTGCGTACTGTGAATCACCTGACACTTACAGGCAGAAATAGAAATCTTGGCTCAGAAATAATCCCTAAACAGCACATTGCCTGGTACCTGCGTAGATAGACACCCATGGGCAGCTGGATTTACCATATGCCTTCCTAAAAATAGCCACAAAAGTGCACATTTTGCAGCCAATCATGTTACAGCTTTTCATGGAAGCTGTTGTCTTAACTGCCTGCGAAAGACTCATTTGATCCTAATTTTCTCTATTTTACAATTTTTTTGTGTCTAAGTGACTAACGGGGACAACGCTTTTTAAAATTGGCCAAGTATTGAGGGAGAACGCTGCAGCCGCCAGCTGCTGAACGGGCTGTAATGTAATCATATGGGGCAACCTAGCACCGTCATTTTACGTCGACTAAACCTGCTTGTTAAGGAGGAGAAATAAATAATTTTTCTTTACCTTTCGATTTCCGTTTGTTACTGCGTCATGTGACTTGTTGCTAAAAGACAAGGGTGGAAACGTGAGTGAGAGTTGGAGAGAGGAGTGCAATGGGACACTGGTGTTGTCAGAGTTTGTTGTGTTGGAGTCGGAAAGCGTAGCTTAGTGTTATCTAAAAGATTTTCAATGTCATGACTGAATATTTAGATGATTTCAACAATGTGGAGGCGACGCAAGGTTTCGGAACGAGACTTCTCCGAGTGAGACACACGGACATAAACTTTTATTTCTCTGTAGGGTCCTTTCCATAATGTTTTCAGACACTTATAATAACAATCTGGGCTGTAATGTAATGATATGGGGCAACCGGGCACTGTCATTTTACGTCCACTTAAAGGTCTTGTTTTTGCCACTGACAGGCTCAGATTGTATTATAAGTGTCTGAAAAAATTATGGAAAGGACCCTACAGAGAAATAAAAGTTTCTGTCCGTGTGTCTCACTCGCAGAAGTCTCATTCTGAAACCTTGCGTCGCCACCACATTGTGGAAATCATCTAAATATGCAGCCATGACATTGAAAATCTTTTAGATAACACTAAGCTACGCTTTCTGTATTCTAACACACCAAACTCTGACAACACTGGTGTCCTGTGGCACTCCTCTCTCCAACTCTCACTCACGTTTCCACCGTTGTCTCTTCCGGCAACAAGTCACATGACGCAGTAACAAACGGAAAGCAGAAGGTAAAGAAAAACGTTGTATTTCTCTGTAGAGTCTTTTCCTTAACAAACACGTTTAGTCAACGTAAAATGACGGTGCTAGGTTGCCCCAAATGATTACATTACAGCCCGTCTAGCGGCTGGCGGCTGCAGCGTTCTCCCTCAATACTCGACCAGTTTCAAAAAGTGTTGTCCTTGTTAGTCACTTAGACACACAAACATGAGAAAATATGGTCCAGGTTTAAAAATACCGAAGTTACCCTTTAAGTAAAAGTATACTTGAAGCATATTATTGTGCTTGCATTATCAAAAGTTGCAGTACTCAATGCAGGAAAATTGCCCTTGTGAGTGTTGCACTATTGTACACAGTATTATAGGGCTGCCACTAACTATTATTTTCACTATCAATTAATCTGCAGATCATTATATCTTATGTCCCTCTGAATTGTAGTTGGGTAGAAGTATAAATACTCAAGTGGAGTACCTTAGTACATGCATTTCTTTTACACCACATCTGTTAAATATGGACAATAGCAAATCGGCTAAAACACTAAATGACACCAATATTCTCCTTTAACCTGAAATGAACCAGAGGGACTTTGTGCACGCAAACGTAGCCGCTGAAGATGAAGCTCCCCACTTCTCACTATTACCTCCCTTTATTGTGGTTTATTGTGATTCAGGCTTTTCTCTCTCTCTCTGTATTGAATGCTTTTACTTTTTGAGACTTAAAGTGTCAGACGGAGCGGCTAATCAAATCAGATTTAGTCATGCAGGCTATTAGCTTGGAACCAGCAGATGGAGCCAAGTCTTTAGTCATATCCTCAAGACAGGCTTCAAAGCCATTTGACTCATGCCAGATGACGAGGTGTCATTTCCCTCCAGTCATTCTCCCACTCAATAACGCTGTTATGCTATAGGTATATAAATGATTTTGCCGTGAGTCTTCAGGATGCTCCTGAAAGCTGCAGAGATGAAGCTTCTGTAAGGCACATGAGAAAGAATAACCACAAAGTGATATTTCATGCATGCTTTGAGCTCTAAAGTTACCTTCACAGCTATCAGTTCAAGGTTTAGAGCATGAAAACAGCTTTGAAACTTTACATTTAAGGTCTACACATGTAACAGCGTCATTGTTTAGGTTTTAAAATGCTATAAGTGGGCTGAAATCTGTCATCTGGGTGGGAAATGTCACATCTTTTTAATGTAATAAGTGACATATTATATTGAAATGTTAATTACTCCAAGTAAAATGTATTTCTAGGAACAAGTGGAACAAGTAAACAAGTGAAATTAGC
>CAKAOI010048144.1:0-10862 GCA_916701655.1 Sebastiscus albofasciatus
ATGTTATGTTGTGTTATGTTATGTTGTGTTATGTTGTGTTATGTTGTGTTATGTTGTGTTATGTTATGTTATGTTGTGTTATGTTGTGTTATGTTGTGTTATGTTGTGTTATGTTGTGTTATGTTATGTTATGTTATGTTGTGTTATGTTGTGTTGTGTTATGTTGTGTTGTGTTGTGTTATGTTGTGTTATGTTGTGTTATGTTGTGTTATGTTGTGTTATGTTGTGTTGTGTTATGTTGTGTTATGTTGTGTTGTGTTATGTTATGTTATGTTATGTTGTGTTATGTTGTGTTATGTTAGAATACATGCATGTATTTTATTCATTTCTTATCTCATTCCACTTGGAGGCACTCGAGATCTATTAATCCTCTGCTCTGCAGCCAGCTTACAGTTGCCAGTTCACCAGACTGAGCAGTTACAGGAAATCACGTGGTTGTCTGGTGGCATGGTGAAAATGCCCGAGATAAGCAGCTTGGGTGCTGTTGCTCCTAATGTTCCTCATCACAACTCTCTGTTTTTAGTAAATGATGTCACCCTCCTGCAAGAGACTCCTCCTGACATCCTGAGAATCAGCCTGTCCTGCATTGTTTAAACCTCTGACTCACTATTCAATGATCTATTTGTTAGTGTAGCAGTGTGTAACTGCTTCAATCCCCTCAGCCTGGCAATTTTCAGAGTCTACGGACAAGCTAATGAAGTCTGTGTATTTTAAACCTTCTGATAAAATATACAAATCGTATAAAAAGTATGTCTGCTCGCACAATAATCTAAAACAACCCACAATATAAATTCTTTAAAGGTCCCATACTGTAAAAAGTGAGATTTCCATGTCTTTTATATTATAAATCAGGTTTAAGGGCTATATAAATACTGTTAAACTATCAAAACGCTCAATATACGGAGAAACACACACAGAAACTGTGCCTTTGAAATATACAATATACAATATACATATGTACAGTATATATATATGTATATATATATACAATATACATATGTACAATATATATATATATATATATATATAGATCATTACAGGGTTTTAAACAAACATTCTAAATGTGTCCCAGTTTATTTCCTGTTGCAGTGGATGTGAATAACATCAGCTGACAGGAAGTAAACATGGACCCAAGGTGTTGCCTAACAACGCAATTCTGTTGCAATTCTGTTGCAATTCTGTTGCAATTCTGTTGAAATGCACTAAATCGGAGCATTTCAGGCAGAGGGTGAATGCAGGTATATTCAGGCAGACAGTATGAGGAAAATAAAGTGTTTTTTGAACATAACAGCATGTAAACATGTTCTAGTCCAGAGGTCAGCAACCTGCGTCTCTTCAGCTCCTCTCCAGAGGCTCACTGGGGATTTTTAAAAATGGAAATGAGTAACTGTTCTTTGTTTACATTTTCATTTTAATTTTGGGTACAACGGTATGACGGAGTATTAGGACCACATTGAGGGGAAAATAATAAATCTGATAATTCGAGAATAAAGTCATAATATTATGAGAATAAAATCATAATATTATAAAGCAGTAATTTTCCGTGTTATTTTCTTCTTTTCTCGTAAAGTTATGACTTTAATCTTGTAATATTATTCTGAAAATCTCAGATGTGTTTTCCCTCAATGTGGCCCTAATACTCCGTAGTACATTGTCTCTTTGGCCCTCACTGCATTAGACTGATATACTATATACTGAGACTATGAACTGTGTGTAAGCTGTATAAACTGTATAATGTTTTGTGGCTCCAGACAGATTTTTATTTTCTTTTTTTGCCTAAAATGTCTCTTTTGATAATAAAGGTTGCTGACCTTTGTTCTAGTAGAAACAAAAAATACATGTATGAACCTGAAAATGAGCACGATATGGGACCTTTAAGCAGAAGAAATGATGTCTTGTGGCTTTGTGGCTTCAGATGTTACTCTCTGAGCAAGCTTGTGGTTTCATGCGGTTCTATTCTGCACTCTTAACCCACGGTGGTTTATGTGTCAGAGATGGGGGTTTTTTAATTTTGAAGTACTGTTTTGTTGCTTTTACTAGATGGCAGTCAAGAGCAACGATTCCACCTTTAGCTGGGACTTTTCAGGCAGACAGTTTCCAAGAAATCACATGACTGTTGGTAAAAGTGCCAAATACAACCAACCAAGGCGCTGTTCCACTGCCTGAAGAGGCTTCATCACAGCTCAGTCAGGTTGTTGTGTTGTTCTTTCAGCTGACTGAAGATCAGTTTCTGTTCAAACTCTGCTCTCTCCGAAGTCAGAAACAGACACCAGATCAGTGTTTCAGTAACACCTTTGTTCACAAACCGGGACTTCCCTCAACTGATCATTAACTGTGGAAATCAAACATCAACTGCTCAAAGTTGTGTTGCAGTAAATATTCCTCCCCATGGGGAAGTTAGGGGATTCACCAGAAGACAGTGGGGGATTTACACGACTATAAAAGAATACAAAGGTGCAGATATATAATATAAAACAATATATCCAGAATATTATCAAGACTGATCTGAATTACTTTATTTTCCAAGTTCAATAATTACACATCATATATTTTAGATTTTTTTAGCATCATGTTTCCCCTCTCTATCTTATCCTATTCTATTCCATTTAAACTCATCTGTCAAACAAAATGAGATGAGGTGTGGTAAAAGAAGCCATACTCTGGTGTCATTTCTGTTGTGCTTTACGCTGCATCGGTTCCTTTTATTACTTTTGGTTTAAAGAGGAGAGGAGAAGTGAGTGTTATGTTACAGTGAAGCGTGTGACTCTTTATCGTCCTGAAATGACTCCCTGTTTATTTCCTCTGTGTTGGGTTGTACCAACCAGGTAAGATGTTTCAGGGGACGGAAATTACAATACAAGATATACAATAGAATAAAAACTAAAAGTCACAACTTTCATTTGATTTCAGTGGTGAAACATAACTAAGAACGTTTACGGGAGTAGCCTATACACTGTGTTTATAAGTACATTATTTAATGCTGCTTTATACTTTGACTCGATTGTGTTTTTTTACACCTCTATATTTACAGATATAAATTTAGTTACTTTACAGATTAAGATTTCACATTAAAAAAAATTGGTCAAATCAGTTTATAAAATACGTCACATTGTTCTTTCAAAGGTCTTTTTTTTATTAATTGTCAATAATCAATAGATCAGTCACTATACAGGCAAAGCTAATTTTCGTTTTTCTGAACAACACAACGCATCAATTATACCTGACAACAACATGCACACAGACAGACACAGCTGACCACAGAAGATAAATAACTGATTCTCAATCATGGATACATCAAATTCAAATTGTAGAAAATACAGGGAGAGTATCCACAAATAAGTCCTGAAATAATAATAAAAAGAAGAGAAAAATAGTAAATAATGATAATTAAAAAAAAGAATAAATAAATGTAAAAAATATATATAATAATAAGAATTAGAATAATAATGAATGAATAAATAAATAAATAATAATAAGAAGAATTATTATTATTATTATTAAAAAATGAATACATAAATAAAAAATATAATAATAATATGATAATAATAATGAATAAATACATTTAAAAAATATATATTATAATAATAATAATAGTAACAATAATAATAATTAAAAAATGAATAAAATAAATAATAATAATAATAATAATAATAATTTATAAATAAATAAAATAAAATACAAAAGGAAAAAGAAGATACTACTACTGGCTACTCAGAGATAACTGTAGTGGGTTTCTCAAAAAATGACAAAAAGGGGCCCCATACTTTGTAAAATTTGCTCTCTGCTCCCCGGGTAGTATCACAGATCTTCTCTAAAGTCATACAGGACATAATGTCTCTGATCCAATGTGAGTGGGAAGGAGGGGCAGAATCCTTCCACTGAAGTAAGACAGCTCGTCGAGCTAATAAAGAGGTAAAAGCCAAGACGTTCAACACATTGTTAAAGATTAAAACAGTGGTTTCCAGGCTTTTCGTGTCATTTTCACACTGCTGTATTGGTACTTTTACTTGATTGAATAATTCTTCCACCACTGAATGGTTTTATTTTAATATAATGTAATATTTGCAGGATAGCTGGGCCTTTGGCTCTGATAAAACCCTCATTTGAAATACTCTCTAGGCCTGGTGGAAGGAAAGGATATCCTGTAATTGCTCCGTCAAAATGTCCTTGGTGCCTAAATGTTAATGAAGTCATTACACAACAGAAGCTGCATACCTAAAAGGTAGAGGACTGTCAACAAATGCAGAATGCTTTCGGTCACAAGACCTCGGGCTTGGTTGTGGTTTGGCTGAGTCAGGCAGCCACCGAGTGCACAACACAGTAAAGAATGAAAGTGAAAGAAAGAAGAGAAGGGACTTTCCAGCTCGGCTGCGTGGTGGTGCAGTGGCACAGTGCAGAGATAGGCAAAGGCTTCTCGGCACACATGCACATCCAAAGACACATCTGCACGCATACAGCATACTGTATATAGGTGCACACTTTTATAGAACATTGATAGATCAGCCACAGTCACTATATAATATTATTTTAATGATATTAAAATACCATATCTTCTAACTTTCTACACACGTTGTCCGCCATTTTCTGTTCAGGTTTTTCAAGGTCTCACCCTAAGATGGCGGCAACTTTTGGCATCTGCTTTTCCACTTTGTGCCCTTTGTAAGCCGCAGACGGCACACAGTTGTTGATAGGAAGCAGCCAAGTTTATGATGAGTCACCGTGCCGGATTGTATCTCCGAACTGGCAGGTTTTTAAGGAAAAAAAACACACGTTCTATTAATTCATCCTGAGGATTTAAAACAGTTTTAAACAGCAGACCCATTTTCATAGAGAAGCGTGTAATCATTCAGGTAATATTAAAACCTGAAAAGAAGTTAACCTTCCTGTTGTCCTAGGGTCAAATTTGACTAATTTTCAAAATTCACTATATCATAATTTCTTTCATCTAATTGCCCAAAAATAAATGGATGGTTCCCTACTATATGGTCTTTGCAAAAACAATTAATGACCACTACTTTCATTGAATTATGGGTGTTTTATTCTAATTTATAGCATTTTTTGACAACCACAGGGGTCATTATGTGCTGCCATTAAAAAGAAAAAATGTAAATGGTTTCAAAACAATATTCTAACTAAACTTTTACATATATATATATATATATATATATGTGAAAATCCATCAACATTATGTTTCTCCAATAACTATAGTCAAATAATTCAGAATTTCTGCTTTTTTTAAAATAAAAATAATGGTAGAATTACATGGAAATGAGGTTTATTAACCTTAAATTCCCCCCCTAAAAAAGTGTAAAACTTGTGATAATGAGTTGAAATGAAGTTGGCCCAAAAGGTGTAACACAGAATTGGGTGATAATTTATACTGTATGCTTTATAAACAGTCAAACCAGAGCTGGTCAAAGTTGCATGGTCGACAGGAAGACAACAGGAGGGTTAAAGTTATGAGATATTGTGATATGTTTTAAAATAGTAGGGGAGATCAGGGTCGGTTGGGACACTTTTGTATCGACACAAAATAACCTAAAAAATAATTTGACCCCTGAACAGAAACAGGTGTTTGCTAACAAGTTATCAAGTGTTGGGGCACCTTGTTCTGGGCTTAAAAATATATATATATATAATTAAAAGGTGTTAATTTTGATATCCAGAGTACGATGGAGTATTAGGGCCACATTGAGGGGGAAAAATAAATTGGAGATTTTGAGAATAAAGTCATAATATTACAAGAACAAAGTCGTAATTTAATGAAAATAAAGTCATACTATTTCCAGAATAAAAGTCATAATATTGTGAGAATAAAGTCATAATATTACAAGAAAAAAGTCGTAATTTAATGAAAATAAAGTCATACTATTTCCAGAAAAAAAGGTGTAATATTACGAGAATAAAATCACAAGTTTACGAGAAAAAGTCGTAATATTACGAGAATAAAATCATAAGTTTACGAGAATAAAAGTCGTAATATCATGAGAATAAAGTCATAATATCACAAGAAAAAAGTCATAATTTAATGAGAGTAAAGTCATACTATTTCCAGAAAAAAAGGTGTAATATTACAAAAATAAAGTCATAACTTTACTCGAAAAAAAGTCATAATATTATGAGAATAAAGTCATAATTTAATGAAAATAAAGTCATACTATTTCCAGAAAAAAAGGTGTAATATTACGAGAATAAAATCACAAGTTTACGAGAAAAAAGTCGTAATATCGTGAGAATAAAGTCATAATATTACAAGAAAAAAGTCGTAATTTAATGAGAGTAAAGTCATACTATTTCCAGAAAAAAGGTGTAATATGAGAATAAAATTATAACTTTACTCGAAAAAAAAAAAGTCGGAATATTATGGGAATAAAGTTATAACAAGAAAAAAAGTAATTTCTTCCTCCACAAAAGAGTCAATTTCTCCCAGGTCTCAGTGGTTCTTTCTCTTTCTTCTTGCTACCAATCCCGTACTTAGCACCTTTAACTGGGGAGAATTGCTGTCTAAATGTTAACACCTTACAGTATATTTACACTCTCACTTGTTCACACATTTATTTGAGGAAAAGAAAACATTTTTAAAATTATTATATTTTCATAAATTACTGGAATTTATCTTTCGAGTCTTCATTTCAGTGTCACCTATCAGCTCAATGTGGTTACCGAAGGCTACATGTATCCTTCAGGTTCATTGAATTGGTTTCATTCTGCAAAAAAAAAAAAAAATAAACAACTTGAGGGTTAAAAAAAAAGTTTTAAAAACGTGAGGAAGAGTCAGAAGGTCTCCAGCTCGAGATTGAAAGTGAAGAGGGTGTGGGTGAGTATGAGCATGGTGAACGGCATCGTTGCTTTCTAACTTGCTAAAAAAAGTCTCTGTCCCTACTGTCCCAACCGACCCCGCTCTCCCCTACATACAGCTGTTAGTGTAACATCCAGTCGTTTGGGTCTACACGTCGTAGCCCCGTATTTTGCATAAATCCCTCTTACTGTAGATACTCGTGCTGCACTTTCAGAGAGACACAAAAAGAGAATGGTCATAAAACCTTCTTCTCAGGATACAACTCCAGGAGAAACAAATGACTAACTTATCCGTGGCACGTGACTGAAGTCGCCATTTTGTGGACGCACAGGCGTCTTGACAAAATGGCGATAAACGTTGCCTAAGCTGAGCCGGATCTCTGTCAATAGAGGGGGTTAGTGCCGGTGTTTTTATGACACATATCACCAGGCAGCTTTCCAAAAAGCCTCTCTGCTAGTAGAAAGCAAAACAAAAGCGGCAGCGCTGGTAGTCGGGGACTTTCCAGGTCTGCTCAAACCAGAAATACAACCAACACAACAAACAACAGATATGTGATTAGAAAAACTGAAAAACGTCACCCGACTAACCAGTAATACTTGAATCATTCTGATGTGTTTTTCTCCTTTTAATCCCACAGTACAGTATTAATCAAGCCGAGCAACTGGCTTGTATACAACCTGCAAAACTCTGAATTTTCACTGTAGAATTAAAAACTACATGCACTTCAGTTCTATGGATGTTTGTTGAGAGGACTTTAGAAACATGTGACACAAGGTTTGAAAAATACAGTGAAAAAAGAAAACATTCAGGTTTGGTTTGACTGACTTTGATCTGTCTTTTATTTGGGACGTACCCGTGAGTCAACCTTTGTCCTCTCTGATCATAAATGAAGGCTTATGGCGTCAACTGTGTTCCCTCACGTCAAGCTTTTATTAATGTGAACCAAATACAAGGACATGAAATAGAAAACAATGATAGTGGACACTCATAAATGTTTTGTGATTAATTTACAATATCTGATGTCGACAAAATTAGAACAGAAGCATACTGTACTACTGGAGTTGAGAAGGTGCATTTGATGCCACATTAAAATACAGAAATTTCTGAAAAAACATATAGACCCCTATTCTTTAGAGCAGCAGTCGGCGAGATTGGAGCAAATATGATTAAAAAAAGTTATTTTTATAAAACGATTGCTTTATCCTGACAGTAGTACATGAGACAGGTAATCTGAAAAAAACAACAACATGTTCCTCTGTGTCCTCCGGTGCTCCTAACGGCATCTACAAGATTTCACAGAACGGAGGAAAACAAGCAGTCAGAGCTGATCTGAGGTCTGCTGTCCAGCTGCCGTCTCTGAGAGCCGGCTGTCAATCACTCGTGAACTCCGACCAAACGGTCAAACCAGGCAGCGCTGATCAAATATGAATCAATATTCTGTTACGTTAATGTCTATTTCTCTCCTCAGATGTACATCTTGTAATGTACTTAAAAAAAGACTTAATAATCTAAATTAGATAATTGTTGCCTTGTTAGAGAGTATCAATACTGGACCATTGAATACTACACATTAAACACCAGCATCCAAGAGCCAGTTAACCATTAATTCAGAGAGGACAATGGGTGGAGGATGAGGGATGGATGATGGATGATGGATGATGGATGATGATATTGGTTAATGATTTTTCTGCACGATAAACAAATTAAATATTGCCATGCTTACCACAATTTTAAATAAAAATAAGAGGTACGTAGTCATCTCATGTTATTAATGCATCAGCTTCTTAAGGGGAAATACATTCTCCATCCGGAACTCGGTCTGACTTTAGCTCACAGGTTAGTGGCCTATATTAGACCGCTCCAGAACAGTACCAGGATCTATTAAGGATGTGGATACACACATTCAAATCAAGGTAGAGTATATACATTATGTTGAAATAACTCAAAGAATATATAAACCACATGTTGTCTAAAACAAATGATCAAAAATCATTGTGAACAACTTACTGAGTTGGCAGCATGGTCTCAAACAAAATGGGATCTGAACAGAACACACCCGGCCTTCATTTAGCCTCCCCTTCTCTAGACTCCTCCCCTTGATGATTAAGGTGAATCTGCTCCCTCTACCTGAGGCCTGTACCACGAAGCCAGTTCAACATCCCCAGGGTATCTTCTTGCTATCTGGCTCCACTAACCCTAACAACCGAGATCACGCTAAACGGTCCTACGAAGCTGGTTATCAACTCAGTAAGTCAACCCAGGGTTTCTCAGTCTGGCTGTGAGCGCGTTCACATGAACGAGGAGGTGTTTGTAGCATCTGACCGATCCCAGACACGGACCAGTCTACTGACTGCAGAGAGACACATTTTACAAAGGAAGAGTAAACTATATTAGACAAATACGAAGAAGTTAAACACTTAATCAGACTAAATGTGACACAGTTGAAGCTGCCAAATACAGGAAGGACAGCTGGAAAAAGAAAAAACTCCCGATGTGTGAATGCATAAATTAACATACTTATTAATTAATTTAACAGAACACTCAAAAGTCAGATATTATCGTCTAAATATATACAGTTTTTGGAATTGTAATGGATGAAAAGATTACACTTAATTATGCCCTATAAAACTGATTAGGTGTGTGTGACTATTTCAACCTTCTTTCAGCTGTGTCTCCGTCTCCGGCGGTGAGAAACAGACTCGAGACCAAGTAAAAATATTAATATAAAAACATAACTCAAAGCGGTTAACACCCTCAGCATAAATCCAACTGTCCTTCCTGCATTTCTCAGTTTAAACTGTGTCGTTTTCAGCCTGGATTATGACTTAAACCGTTTCGTATGTGTGTAATATTATCACACGATCCGTGCACTGAGCTCTGATTGGTCAGTAGGAGGTGCTTTTATACGAGTTGATCTCTTATCTGGAACAGAACCTGCTCCAGAGCAGGTTAGTTGATCAGCATCAGTTACCATGGCGATCTACCCGGCGTAAGAAGTGATCCACCTTCGTAGGATGGAAAACCCTGAAGTTACCTCGATAACCCCAAATCCTGCTTAGTACAGACCTCTGGTCTCACAGGATCGACTGCAGGCTGACAGACAGATCTGTTGAGGAAATACTAGGCACCGCTCACATGGCCGGAGCTCAGCCAATAGGAACGCTCTCTTTCAATGAAATGACCTGTGATTGGTCAAAGTCTCCCGTCACAGGCTAGATTTTTTTAAAGTCTGAAAACAGAGCCATGAGGAGGAGCAGAAGTCTAGTTTTCTCTCAGAACACTTGAATTACAATATGCTGAAAGGTTATTATGCAAACGATGCCAAAAATATACTGCCTAATGAAGCTTTAATCATTACATTGACCATCTGCCACTATTTGTCACATCATGTTTAGAAATAGAAAAGGAGACATTTACTACATTTACATGCACACTAATATTCCATTATTATGCCAAATATGACAATATTCCATATTTGTTACGGGTCATGCAGCATATTTTGTTTGAATATCCTGAATTAGTCCTTATTCCCAAAGGAGCATTTCCCGATTAAGAGACGTGGGGCAAACTGACAATAACAGTTTGAGGGCTTGTACGGACAAGAATGTTACGTCACTCAATAAGAGGAAGTCATATTCTGAAGGGTAATTATGACACATGTCGAAGTGTCCTTGAGCAAGATACTTAACCCCAAATTGCTCTCGAAGGTTGAGCCATCGGTGTGTGAATGAGTATTTAGATTAGCTCCTGATGGACAAAGTTGGCACCTTACATGGCAGCCTCTGCCATCAGTGTATGAATATGTGTGTGAATGGGTGAATGCTCTATATAAATGCAAGTTCATTTACCATTTAAGGACACCAGTCTCACCCAGGGACAACAGACTCGTATATAAATATTTTGATCACCAAAAACATGCCTTTGACCCAGCTCCAACGGCGGACGGTCAGTGTGGATACGACCTGCACCCTCGTCGCTCTCATCTCTGTGGTCAAATGGGCCAATGCTACAACTGTAGAGCACCCATATACTGACATTTATGTTAAATGCATTCAAACGGCCC
>CAKAOI010048145.1:0-33144 GCA_916701655.1 Sebastiscus albofasciatus
GGGAGCACGCAAGAAGGAATCCTTCAAGACCTGAGCAAGAAGTGAAAATGACTTGATGACTGGAGCGTCAGCAGCTGAGCTTTAATGTGGTTGTCAGTGGCTGTAAGCTGGAGCACGGCCAGTGTTTGTACGAAGGTGTGATACATTGTTGTTTGAGGCTTTGTTAACTTGCCTTCAGGAATAGTGAAGCAGAGAAAATCATTTATTAATTAATAGCTACATCATTTATTAATAAAACTTTAGGGTAGTTTATCATAATTGTTTGGGGACATCAGCATGGAACAATCAGCAGTTTGAAAAGTTTGCCATGTTCTTCACCTCTCTGAGGTTTTCTCACCAATGTCAACTGCAATCAGCACAAGCTGATTTCAAAGTGACTGACACCAAATGATTGCTCACACAGTTAGTTAGTTAGTTATAAATCGATAAGTCATGGATGAAATGCATCACTGACACACACATTAAGACTGGCAACCAAACACACACACACAGGCACAGGAAGACCAAGAATGTGTGGAGGCATTTTAAGAAAAACATCTGGACAACCTCTTTTTGACACACAGTTGTGTAAGACGTCATGCCTTAACAGTGCTGCAGTACTCTACGTTCAATCAGCTAACCAACCAAGAGGAGGTTGGGCAAATACAGAAAAGACCGACGCAGTGTTTATACAGTAAAGATTTAGCAAGATGTGAGGTGCATCATTTGCTTCACTGACAATTATAGTTCTGTTATTGCACCACATACATTTATTGGCAGAGTAGGTTCTACCCTCATTCATTGTGCCCCAACATTGCTTGACCCCATCTTTGTGGGGTGGTTGTTGAATGTAATAGTGGTTGATAGGTAAAAAGTGCAGGTCCAAAATAAAACAAGTATAAGTAAACTGTCTATAAACTTCAAGACTCCTTGCTTCAGCAAGGTAGTAACCATTACTTACTACATGGATGTTTCAAAAGTGCTTTATAAAAGATGCATTTCAACACAGTGGCAAAAACTGTTAATTGCTTGTATTACATACAGAAGCTTAACATAGAGTAAGATAAACACCAACAATGTTTTTTTCTGAGGTTTTCTGAGAAAAATCACTAAAGCTGCAACGATTAATCAATTAGTTGTCAACTATTCAATTAATAGCCAACTATTTTGATAATCAATTAATCGGTTTGGGTATTTTTTAAGAAAGAAAGTCTAAATTCTCTGATGCCAGCTTCTTAAATGTGAATATTTTCTGGTTTCTTTACTCCTTTATGACAGTAAACTGAATATCTTTGAGTTGTGGACAAAACAAAACATTTGAGGACGTCATCTTGGGCTTTGGGAAACACTAATCAACATTTTTCACCATTTTATAGAAAAAACAACTAATCGATTTATCAAAAAACAATCAGCAGATTAATGAAGAATGAAAATACGAGTTAGTTGCAGCCCCATAAATCACTTTTATTACTCTTTTGTTGCCCAGAAACTGCCAGTCTTTGAGTCTGACAGTAGTCTGCTGGTGTAGATATAGAACTAAAATGTGATTGAATACTGTTCATGAAGCCTTTGGGATTGGTGGCAAAATCGACTGTTTGAGCCACTATTAAATCTGCAGATATCTTTTAGTGTTTTAAATATCTGGTGACTGAAATGTAGACATATTATTGTACGTGATACTAGTGCTCTGCCTCCACCTGCTGGACTGTTGAGAACACCAACACAAGAATGCAGTATAGTCTTTTCTTAGCCCTATGAACATGATTACTGTACTAACCCTCCTCTGAAATAGAAGTGCTGAAGTATCCAACCATTATATATGGTAATATTTTAAGAAATAAAAAGTAGATGGCCTATCCCACCTCATTTTGTTCAGGTATAAATTATGACAATGATTAAGTCTCAAGAAATTAACTGGCATTCTTGAAAAAAAATGTTTTATAACAAATGCTGTCTTACAAAAGTGACTGCTTTGAGGTGAGATCGCTGCACTACATGACTGACAGCCACAGCAGCGCTCCTGTACTGTACTTTGTGTCCCCTCACATCAAGTCATTTTTAACACCAAGACAATAATAATAATAATAATAATAATAATAATAATAATAATAACCAAACAATGACTCTTTTATCCAAATTTATTAGCAAGAAAAATGGGAATCCGACAAGAAAACTTTCAGTTTAGATTCACTTCTTTGCAGTTTCTTCCTCCTTTGACAAGCTCTTGATCATCTCTTCCTTTTTGGCCAGGAGACGCTCTTCTCTGCGCTTGCGGGCCTCCTTTGTCTTGGAGCGGCGAGCCTCAGCCTGGTCACTGTGTGAGTAAAGTGAGGTGGGGAGAAAATTAATTTGACAGTAACACCGTGAGTTTTAAGAAAGAGCAAGCTATGGCAGCAAAATCATTATCTAAATAAATAAATAAAATCTCAAACTCCAACTTACGCCAGAAGCTTCTTGCGAGCCTTATCTGCCTTCAGCTTGTGGATGTGCTCCATCAAGATGCGCTTGTTTTTGAAGACATTACCCTTGGCCCTCAGATAGAGACTGTGGTACCTGGAGAAAACAGAAAATATACCTCAGAGCGTCTCTAAGCCTCGTCCTGAAACTGGAATTAAAAACTACACTGGCTTATTCACCAGCAATGGAACGCTGAAATTCACACTTACATGTGCCTGTCAATTTTCTTGGACTCCCTGTAGCGACGAAGAAGACGACGCAGGATTCTCATGCGCCGCATCCATGACAGCTTCTCCGGCATACGAGCATTGGCGGTACCCTTTCTCTTACCTGGGCAGGAGGGAAATAATTATGTATTATAATGATATATATATTACAAAAAATAAAATGGCCAATTTTGTGTATTTTTCTAAAAATAAACTAATATGCAAAAGTGATTATTTTTTCCACTGAGCGACTATTAGGACAACTAATACTCTGAACTAAATGTGCTAGCACATGATTCAATGTAGAATCAGTGAAAGCAAATTAAAGTCATGTGTTTTAATGAAATGAGGAAAAGGGTGATTACCCACCATAACCCATGTGACGTCCCTTGCGACGCGCCAATGTGTTCTTGCGGCACCGGGCGCGGGAATGAACCGTCACAGGCTTCCTGATGATCAGTCCATCCTTCACCAGTTTTCGGATCTGCTGGCCTGTGGTACAAATGCAATGCAATGCAATATTAAAAAGATGCTGGCCTATAGGGCCCACACCACACAAATGCTCTCCGATGCAAAGTAAACAACTCACGAGAATTGGCGTTGGCGATCTCATTGGTCTCGTTTGGGTCCAGCCACACCTTCTTCTTGCCACAGCGCAGCACGCTGGACGCCAAGCGCTTCTGGAGCCTAAACATGCTGGCATGTTAGTTTTGCACGGTATCAGACACACACAGACCTAAGGTGCCTTTAAGATTATCTATGAATTTAAACCCCCAGAAAAGGGGGTGTATTACAGCAAGTAGTTGTGTGTCATCTCATTAGTTTTGACATTTTGAACTTGCACAACTCCGCATTGAGGTCAATTTCTTGTATTGACTGAAATTAATGATCAATCCAAAGAGAAAGAATAGGCGACCTTAGGTTAACTTTTAAAAACAAAGTATGTTCATTTAATAGATAAATATTTCATTTGCTTAGTCACTGCTAGCCAAAGTTAATGGCATGAGCTTCTATTTAATTGGCACTTTTCAAAACCTGGATTACAAATAAAAGCACATCCAAAAAAAACCCACACAAAACAAGTATTCTCAATTCAAGATATACTCTACTACTGTAAATCTTTGATGAATTACCATAAAATGCCAGGTGCTCTTTGCCAAGTGCACCTGGCATCTAATGATCAATCAGACCCAATTGTCCCAAGTACTGATAGGCACCTGGTGTCATTGTGTTTATGAAAGAAGGATGCACCTGATCTTAAAACAGGTTATGCTCAACTACTAACATCCAATTTACCTCCATTATCTGATTCAGTGAGGTTGGATTAGTAAAAGGGTGCAACAATTGGCCAGCTGCCAGGTAGGTGCTCTCTTCAGGTTTGATAGGATGTGGCAGACTGATGACTGTGATTGACAGGTGAGCAGTATTTTTTATTTTTGAGAGTGGGACACAGTCAGTCCCCTTGGGCTTTCTGCAAGTCTGCCTATAACAAAACAAAATGGCAGTGCCTGGCATAAATAAAATACTAGCCTTTTAGCCAACTGAAAAAGGGCACCCATCCAAAAGTAGTCATAGCATTATAGCTAAGGTTAGTTTAATTTATCTGATATTATTGATCAGCTAGGTCAACTAACATTGCTAAATAATTGCACTATTGCCAGCTGATTGGCCTGCTGAGTTACCTGTGGTGTACCAGTAACATGTTAGGACATGTCATGATTCTTATTTTTTATTAAATCAAAGCTTAAAACTGTCCTGTTCGCTGCCTTTTATTAAACCAGATAATCATCTTATACTGCACTAGAGCTTTTACTATTGTGTGTTATACTGCTTTTATTTTTAGCTTGTTTTTATTTTCTAATCTTTAATGTTTTTATAACCGCTTTAAATTACGTCTTAATGTTCTTTTGCACTTTGTCGCAATGTTCTTGAATGTTTATGTAAAGCACTTTGAATTGCCCTGTTGCTGAAATGTGCTCTGCAAATAAAGCTGCCTTGCCTTGCCTTGGTTAGCTTGGTTAGCTCATAGGTTAGCTCACCATGGTAGGCCTCATGCTAAATACCTTCTGGTACAAATATAAGCGACTTTACTCAAAGCCGAACAGAGTTGGAGTCGTCCCTTATGTCTTAAACAACAAATCCAACAACTCAATACATTAATATCTTAATAATCTTAGATTAAAACCACATATTTAAAGGTTACATGTGTAGCTTACCTCATGGCTGCTGCTAGCTTAGATGAGACGAAGAAGGAAATAGGACGAGGCAGTCGCTACCACTTTAAATGTCGTCATGGGTTACTCAACTCAAAACTAAAAAATAAATAAAGCTACAGATTGAGGAGTGATGGTAATTATTTGAGTGTCATTTAAAATGGAAAAATATTCCGTGGTGTATCTATATTTTTACTATAACTTCAAAGTAACACTAAACACATTTATCGATATCAATCCCCCCCCACATCATAGCACAGTGGTACGCTCCAATAAAAGTGTTGTATATATATCCGACCACTGGAGGACGCACTACGTCATCCATGTGTGTTTCAAGAACTGTAATTTATAAACACGTTTGTGCTTTGTGTTTAATGTAATTTGCTGTATATGATTATTGTTTTGTTTGAGGAATTAAATTTTAAATATTTTAGTTCATTATCACAAAACTGAAATATAGCTGGCCTTCAAAATAAAAGCGCAATTTAAAAAACAAAAAAACAAACAAAAAAACGCTACAAGTTATAGATATATCTATAATTCAATTCAATTCAATTCAATTCAATTCAATGTGCTTTATTGGCATGACTGTTAGGTGAACAATATTGCCAAAGCGTCAATTCAATATAAATAAAAAGAACAAAAGAACAAAATAAAAACAAAAACATATATATATGTATATATATATATATATATATACACATATATATATACAATTCTTTAAGCAAATTACAATATATAGATATTTAAAAAGAACATGCATGTAAAATGGAAAACAATAAAGTAGTAATTAATGTTTGTTGTGTCAATAAAACAAACAAACAAATAAAAAACAATTAATAACAATATATTGCAATATCAAAGAATAAATGTAAAAAAACAACAAAAAAATGCATGACATTTGTAACTTTCCTCCTGTTTGTTTACAGAATTTTTGTCTGATTGGTACTTACAAAGTAAGTTATTCAAATTTGCAAATCGCCCTGTATTTTTGTGAATGTGACTTTACACAAAACAAATACAAAAATGCATGTTTGTGGAAAGTGAAATATTTGCAGATCATGGTACACATTTGTGGAATGTCTTCTGTGGGTTACAATTAATAAAGTCCAATAAAAACTTCCATAACATTAACCCTGTTAATTTGCAGGTGGCAGCAGGTGCTCATTTCATTCCCTGGTCTGCAGTTGATGAAATGAATGAGTATGCATAGTGGTGATAATGTGGTCGCAGTGCTGCCCTCTGCTGGCTGCAGGTAGAACAACACCACTGCTGCTAGTTCACCGCCGTACCAGGATAACAGCTCTCTGCCTCCTGTGACACATTACTGTCTGTCAGAGCTGAGCCGAGCAGCAGTCAGTCTCTCTCTTCAGGAGAAGAAGTGGAGCTCTTTGCAGGAGACACAAGATCACACGCAACGACTTGGCTGCTAGTTTTTTGTCTACGAGTTTCTATTTGTGAGATATGAGTCAGCGTAACACAACATTCAAGGTAAGGAGGAGAGATTAGCCTAGCTATAGCGAGCTAACGCTAAGCTAACATGTTGTATTGTCATGGAAACAATAACTGCCATTGGAACAGTAGCTCTACACGACGTCGTGGACGACATGTGTGAAAAGCTAAATTAAAGGTGGATTTTTAGTGGTTTAACGTGATGTTAGGTGGTTAACTTTACATTGACATTGAGTTCATAGGACCCTTGACAGTTTGTGGTTATACATCTAACCTTGGCTTGCTTTTAAGTGACATAAAATAACCGGTTAACGTCGCAGCACTGAGGGGCCCCTTTAAGCCTTAACGTCAGGTTCTGCCACATGAGACTCGGCAGCATGCCATATAATGAGCCGGGGTTTAATTTTAACACGAACCCCCACAAACGGAAACCATTTAACCATTTAATGAGGAAGACTGCAGTGTTACTTTGAAGCCCAAGCAGGCAGACACCCTGGCTTGCCTTGTGGTTTGTGTGCCATTGTTGTCTGCAATGCTAGTTATCTGCTGCACAGCCCATCTGTCACCTCACAGAGACTTCTCCTGTTTGACCTGCTTATTGCAGACAGCTTGGAAGCGTGTGAGGCGGATTAACCTAGTATCCTGTACAGTATAGTGTCTGACACACTCATCTATAACATAAATAGATAGTGGGAGATTTGCTTGTCTGTCTGGGCTGGTATTTGTCTAATTTGATAATTAACAGATTGTGGTATTGCCATGTTTGTTATCCTTGTGGGTTTCTTTATTGTAAAGATTCATGGATGGATGGATAAATATTGATATGTGCTTCAAAAACATTATTGGTGCATTCCTTATAAAATACCAACATATATCATCTCAATTCTTATCATGCAGACACACTTTATGATAGGATATGATGTGGATGATAAGATGGATATCACATTTTTTTTCCCGTTATAAGACTAGAAAATGTTTATTTATTTTACACAAACATAACAAAAAAGAAATAATATGCAGTGCAGGAAGAGGCAGGTTCAGCTACTTAAAAGAGGTATTTAAATCAGCAATAATACATAGGGCGAGGCAATTTCTTAAGCATTAAAAGGGAAATTAATTTGTCTAAAAGGGATTGGCCTCACACTGTATTGGTTACTGTCTTGTTAACCCTTTTACTACAGTGGAGATGTGCAGCGTCTGGGTCCCAAATACCTACAAAGCCCACTGGGCTTATTTGAAGACTCCACTTAAATAGTTTTCAAATTTCACAATGTTATAAAGAACACAATATTAATATACATAAATAATAGGACTATGTAATAGTGATGACAAACAATTAGAACAAAAAAAGACCAGAAAAGTGTGTGATGTGCATAAGTGAATGTGTGTGTGTGTGTGTGTGTGTGTGTGTTTGTGAGGGGGATATAGGCTTAAACATCTACATTGACCCCTGAGTAATAGTAATCATATTTAACACAGAGACTTTTCCTGTTTGACCTGCTTATTGCTGACAGCTTGGAGCGTATGAGGCGGATTAACCTAGTCCTAGTACAGTATAGTGTCTGACACAGTCATCTATAGAATAAATAGAGAGTGATGGTGAGGCTGGAGATTTGCTGTCTCTCTGGGCTGGTATTTGTCCAGTACAATTTGATAATTAACATAATGTGGTGTATTGCCATGTTTGTTATCTTTGTGGGTTTAATTTAGTTACATTTTTTTTAATTTTGTTAATAGTTTGTTTATTATCAATACGGTATATACTGCTCCTATTTTTATACTTCCTTCTATTTAAATGGTTCATATTTTGTTACACTTTGTTTAGCTCTTTTTTACTGTGTTAGCTGATGCATCTTGTTTTTTGCACTATCCCCTTTGCTGCTGTACACTGCAAATTTCCCCACTGCAGGACTAATAAAGGAATATCTTATCTTATCTTATCTTATCTTATCTTATCTTTATTGTAAAGATCAAAGCCTACATCGGCTCATATGGATGGATAAATATTGATATGTGCTTCAAAAACATTATTGGTGCATTCCTTTTTACATATATCATCTCAATTCTTATCATGCAGGCACACTTTGTGATAGGATTCCCCTTTTAATGCTTAAGAAATAGCCTCGCCTTATGTATTATTGCTAATTTAAATATATTCACTTGCACAGAAATGCTAATGTGTCATTATGGCTACCTCCACCTGTTACCTAATCCCCAAAGCTCCTCATTCATTCTTCAGCGTCTTTGTTTTGCTTCCAACAAAGTCACCCCATCAAGTGGAGTACTCCCGGTCATTGACCCCTTTGAAAACCCTCATCAGTGTGCGTATCACCTACTACCACCACAACATTATAAGACAATAGCTTACAGGGCATTCATCCGCCGCTGCATGTCTGTCGTCTCACTCAGACTTAATATTCACAGACAAATGTAGCTACACTGCCCCTTAATTTACACACATACTCTACAATGTTTGGTGTGAAAGCATTCATTCATAAAATGACTCACTATCCTATTTTCAAACAAATCAGAGGCGCTGGCCGTGGTGTTTTCTGTTGTCCTTGTTTCTCCAGGCCGTTGGACTCGACATGTACTCTGTGTTTTATTGTTGAAATGAACAATTGCGGAAACAACAGGCAGAGTGGGACAATGTCAAAGTATTTCATTGTCTTTGTAGGTATTTGGGGCCCAGACGCTGCACATCTCCATTGTAGTAAAAGGGTTAACAAGACAGTAACCAATACAGTGTGAGGCCAGTATGTATGATGTGGTCATGAAAAGTATTGTTGTGCAGTGTTTTAATCTTCATAGCATCCTCACAAAATGTCAATTATACAACATCTAAAACAAATAAAGTATAAGAAAAAAATCCCCCCAAAAAAGCTGCATTTTAGAGAGATTATAACAATCCCTTTTAGACAAATGAATTCCCCTTTTAATGCTTAAGAAATAGCCTCGCCCTATGTATTATTGCTGATTTAAATACTTCTTTAAGTAGCTGCTGAAGCTGTAGAGTAAAATAATTTATAAGTAATTTTCTTTGGCAATTATTACACTCATTGTCATTCCTGTATTGCTCAAAACTGTTAAGTTGGCCTCTGACAAATCTACAAAAATGGCCCAGCCCTGATCCAGGTAGATAATCTTGTTTCAGAGCTTTCAGAAGCTATTTAAAGGTAGTTGACTAGTAGGTGTCCAGTACACATCAACAGCTACAGCGAACACAATGGTGACTCAACCCAAACGTCCTCTGGGTGGTGTCCCAGGTTTCCCCAACATGACGTACTGTAGAGCTGCACAACTTGATGGGGTGTGGTTTTGACACTTTTAATTTAGAGTTTCCGCTCTAGTCCATCAGATGAAGTGTTGTGTACTCACAGGAAAACTGTCTGACTTGTGATAAACTGATAATTGTTTTTACGATAAAGGAAACCTGCAAATGTACTTTAACGGCAGCTACTGTGGATTAAAAAAAAAAAAAAAACAGGGGCATTGTGGCAATATTATTCAGTGCTGTTTTATTATATCTTTAATAGGAAACACTTTAGTTTGACAAAGTTCATTTGAGTTCAACTTTTGTACATTTGAAGCAAGTTTTCTGTCAGTTGAAATAGTTTAAATTTAACAAAACTGTCTCTAAAGGTGGATGAATAATCCTGATTTAACATATTAGGAAAGTTAGTCATTTAATGTCTGAAGTGGCTCTTAAAATGAGGAAGTCTTTACTCTCTGTGGCTTTGGTATTTAAAATAGCTCACTTAGCAGAAGTGTGACTTAAACAAGTACAACATATAGACATAAACACATTTATAAGATAATATTGGAGTGTGCTATTTGATTTGCATAATAGACTTGTCTTTTAAGTAGTCACTGTCACCTGGTTGTTCCAAAAACGTCCTCCAGTCTCAGATATTTGGGCGTGTAATGCTAATGCACAATACTTCCTGCTGTGGATTGTTGTTAGTTATTTGAACCACAGGCGACCAGCCCATAAATTGTGTCCAAAGTGTGTGGGATGAGTGAAACAATGTAACCCTGACATTACTAAGAAAATCTGGTTTAACTAGAGCAAACAGGTATTAAGTGAACCCAACTCATACTAGCAGGGTGATGCATCATGTGGGAGGGGCCCACATTTTTTAAGCTACACCTTGTTTCTTCCTCAGGCTGTCCTGTTGAAGTGAGGCTGGTTACTAACACCTGGTTCATGCACTCAAAATGATAAATGTGAGCAACATGGCTACAGCGCCATTAATGATATCTTATACAAATCGGAAGCTATCCTACTGTTAGACAATTAGTGTTGTCACGATTTCTAACTTTGTTACAATACCTTGAAAAATATCGATATTCAATATAATTTTCAATACCACAGAGAATAATGTACACAACATAGAGGACATAAAAATTTTGATTTTTATTAAAAGATAAATAGTAGTGTGTATCAACTCGCTGTCGGAGAGTAGAAAGTGCAGCTGGTACCTGAGTATTGATACTGCAGAAAATGAGCATTGAAACCATTTCAAATGTTCAGTATCGATATGTATTAAATCAATACTTTGATATTTTTGACAGCCCTGTGCACTATATATTTTTGCATTGAAGGTTTCTTTCACCAAGTAGTCTAAAAAACTTAAACATGATGCATGAGTTTTTTCATATATTCAAAGCTAAATATATATCTGCTACTCTGTATTCTTGTAAATTTGACCACCGTGTTATTTTCACACTAACCTTGTGTAGAAACTGACAACACATATATGTCTCACAGGAGGTGTAGTTCATCTTCAAAATAAATATTTAGATCCTAAATTTAATTTTAAATGATAAGGTTCTCAAATTTCAAAAGTTTTTAATCTAGCATAATAATATGCCTTCTGTGTGTCAGTAGTTTCTCATAATAGTTCTAGTAGTTCCTTGTGTGGTCTTGAGCTGCAACAATTAATCGATTAATCGATTAGTTGTCAACTATTAAATTAATCGCCAACTATTTTGATAATTGATAAATCAGTTTGAGTACATTTTTTAAAGAAAAAAAGTCAAAAATTCTCTGATTCCAGCTTCTTAAATGTGAATATTTTCTGGTTTCTTTACTCCTCTGTGACAGTAAACTGAATATCTTTAAGTGGTGGACAAAACAAGACATTTGAGGATGCCGGAGGTGTAGTTCATCTTCAAAATATTTTGATCTTAGGTGCTCGAATTTTGCAAGTTTTTAATATACGATAATCTGCCTTTTGTGTGTTCATAGTTTCTTGTTAAGATGCTCAAGTGGTCTATTTGAAGTATGATCTCACTGACTTGTGGTGCCACACAAAAGTGAATTAGGATGTTGTCTAATGTAAGGTAAATTAATAAGCAATACTCTTGCTTAGAAAATGAAAACTTGCCCCCAGTGATGGCTGCATTTAATATGATTTAAATTGAAACCTTGTGATATCCGTCATGTGTCTTGACAGCTTGCCAGCTAGTGGTGTGTGATCTGGAGGGAGAGGAAAGGACAGCAGACAACATGGAGCTGTCTGATGGCTTGTTGCTGCAGGTCAACAATGGAGAGCAGTGGTGCAACCGCTGGAAACATCCCAACGATGACTCGGTAAGCCACAGACCCAGACCAACATTTTATCTTTCCATTAAACAGTAGGATCAGTTTAATCTTGTCTCAGCATTAGTTGTCTCAGTTGTATCTTTACCTTCAATGATTTTTATGTGTGGCTGTGTTTCAAGGACCGCAGCACCAGCCCCTCAGTCCTGCGCTGCGTTGCCAGCACGTGGAAGGAGGGCCTGCTGAACAGAAAGAGGCCCTTTGTGGGCCGTTGCTGTCATTCCTGTACACCACAGAGCTGGGTAAAGTTACACCACAGCTAATTCACTCTAAGACGAGTTCATTTGCAAGACTCTAATCGGGGCCAGGGTATTATTTGTTCTAATGTAAATGTTTATGATTAAGGAGGAAAAGGATCAATATGCAGGCTACAGCACCTGCCAAAAACAACTTATGGTGGCTGTTTTAAGACACAAGAGATCAATCTAAGTCCAGTCAACATTAAAATGTATTGTTCGTATGTGAATCAACCATGGCATCTTCTCTATATCCAAATATAATTCAGAGCATAACTACTGTATAGGGCCCTATCGTACACCCGGCGCAAATCGATGCACATCACAGACATTTTGAACTCTTTCAAAACAATGTGTGAAGCACTAGTTTGTACTAGTTTGTGCGTAGGGAAATTCATTTTCCTGCAGCAGTGGTAACAAGTAAACAAGTAGTGCATTAACGTGTGACATGCAATAAAATACTGTGTAAATAACAGTCAAGCAAAGTCAGACAGCTCTGTCTTATGTGTAACTGTTAGGCCGGTTTGACACATTGTGTCAACATGAGACACCAGCTGGTTTAGCTCTGTAAGGATTGCTCTTCTGGATTGCAGTCTGTTTGCAAAAAAGTGTCCTATAATCAGCCAAGTTCTTGTCAAAGACAACAATATGAAATACAATATACCTATGTGTTTGTTCCTCAAATATACAAACCCACTGCTGTCTCTAAGGCTCTCAGTTGAAGTTATGCTGTCTTCATCCTCATAATATTCATCCTTTTTGTTTCCCAGGAGAAACTGTTCAACCCCAGCATCCCATCTCTGGGACTGCGCAATGTCATCTACATTAATGAGACCCACACCAGGTAATCAAAGCAAGATCTACTCCATTATAATATCACTTCATTCCACAGTGTTTTGTTCTGGCAAGAGGAACATATTCAACTTTACATGTCGAGTTTGTTGGCATTCACATGCTGCTTTGGTATCTGATGCCCCTTTAATAGCACATTGCATCAAGAGCAAGAGCTCTGACTACTCCTGTGTAGTACAATCAATACAGTGCAGACGGGCGCTGGCCCTCCTTACAACCTGCGTATGATAAATGGCTTTAAGTCGAGAGGGCCGATCTGTGAAACAGTGGAAAGATAGACAGATGAATTATTCAAAGTGTTTGTCAGTGGACACCGGACACATGCATCCAGTGACTGACTTTAACAGGCAAAACTCACTAAGACACCTTAATTCCTCAACTCCAAACAGTAGAAACACGAGTTTGGTGTGAGTCTTTGCTTTTTCAAAGTCCTAGGTGATTCTTTGAATAGAGGTACCTTAATGAAGGCTGTTTGCTATCAAGCTCCAAATAGCAGAGGAAAAGCTGAAATAAGTTTATATCTAGTTTTTATTCTGCATTTTATTAGCATGTAGATCGAGATATCCCGGAGCCAAGATGGGCTAAAGTCAATAGAGTGGTTGTAGGGATGACGTATTTTTGTAGGTCAACCCGGAAGTTAGCATCGCCCTGGGTTCCCTTGACAAAAAGCCACTGGGATTTTTCCATTGGGTTTTGGATTATTGCAGAAAATAAGCTCTATGGCAAACACACGTTTATGATACTTAGACGTTTTTCAGCAAGATAAACTTCACAAATGAACACCACTTTTATGATTTTTGAAGTGTGAATGAAATCGCTAGGAGTAAAAAGCTAACGTTAGGCTACAAATGAACTACACCACGGTCGCATGACTTCACGTCACCACCGCTAAGCTAAAGGTGGACGAGTCGGCGTGATGACATTTGGTATTCTCATTTAGCCACCTGTTAGCGACTGCCTTTTTTTAAGACACGTAAAAAGCTTCAAAATTCATGACGTATTTTATATCATAGAATAAAACTCTTATTTCAGTTAACTAGCCAAAAATCCTTTAAAAAAAAAAAAAAAGAGACAAGGGAACCATAAGTGTAGTGTTTTGAGACTCATTCCTGCAGCACTCTACGTGGACAAGATGGCATTGTTAGTATTGTATTAACACAATCAGTATTGTGTGATGTATAAGCTCAACAAAGTGGAACAAAACTGACCTTAACACAGCCACTGGTGTAAGAAAGCTGTGTGTAATGGATATGTCAGTTAGAGCTGATCTCTGCTACCTGAAAATGTGTTAAATTACCAGGAAATCAACGTAACCAACAAAGACCAAGTGTTAACAGTCTTTTAACTGAACGGTTAAACTATACGTTTTACTTAATGTGTGTGGGAGTGTGTGTATGAGAGAGAGAATTTGATCAAATGTTTTCACAGATATACACATAAACTATGTCAATGCATTCATTAGTGTAGCCATGCATACAGTATATTTGAGAATGTGTTTCTGTGTAGACATTGATGCACATTCGTGTGTCTTGTGTTTGCTCATGCAGACAGCGGGGCTGGCTGGCGCGCAGGCTGAGTTATGTGCTGTTTGTCATGGAGAGAGACGTCAACAAGGACATGTTCTGCAGGAACGTGGTGGACAACGTGCTCAACAACAGCAGGTAACGATCGACGTAACCCGAGACATATGTTGTAACGTGCCATCAGTGTGCAACTGAGCATCATGAGAGTATGTAGTGGCCCCTGCTGTTGGAATAAAACTCCAGTTATGTTTGTATTCACTCATGTTTGTGCTGTGCTTTGGTCCACGTCAGGGTGGAGAGTTCTATCGTGAAGGTAGCCACAGATTTGGACGCTGCAGTCAGCCAGCCCAACCTGGATCACAAAGCAGTCAGTAAAGTGAAGCAGAAAGCCAGGGCCTTCCTCCAGGAGATGGTGGCTAACATTTCACCGGCCTTCATCAGGTCAGTACTCTATACCAGAAATCTCACCCCACTTGCTTTTCAGGCATTGATCGATATCTTCTCACACTTTTCTTTTTGTTCAGGCTGACAGGGTGGGTCCTCCTGAGGCTCTTTAATGGTTTCTTCTGGAGCATCCAGATCCACAAGGGCCAGCTGGAAATGGTCAAGAAAGCTGCTACAGAGGTCAGCAGAAACTACACACACACACAAGGAAAATTAATTAAACTCACAGATCATGATCTTCTGCACAAAACATGCAAGAAGATGTTTTCCAAAAGATATTGTACACATATTTGTGGCCGCTAAACACAGTGTCTAACAAGCACTACACAAATATTGATCATCACAATGCATTAAACTGGAGTTAGATTCCATCTGCACTGTGAAATGTGTTTATTTAAAAATCATATACGTCTTGTCTGTACAGCAAAACGTGCCCATGGTCTTCCTCCCCGTTCACAAATCCCACATCGACTACCTGCTCATCACCTTGATCCTGTTCTGTCACAACATCAAAGCCCCACACATCGCTGCTGGAAACAACCTGAGCATCCCCATCCTCAGGTAAAAGGCTCACGAAGCCTCACGTCAAGTTTGATCCGGCAGTAAGGTGTATTTCTGCTCTCTGTAAGTGAAAACACAGATCTGTTTGATATCAGAAGAAAGGGACTTCCTTGGAACTAGATCAGAAACTGAGCTAAAGAGTGGGACTAAATAATTGACACAGATTTTACATTGAGGGAATATTAATAGCAGGGAAGCCTGACAACAGGCGGTGAACCTGTTTTATCGTAACCTGCTTCAAATAGTAGTAGAGGTTCTAAAATTTATCTTATATAGTACTTATGATATAGACCCCAGAAGTACCGACCTGAACCACGTTTACCGAGAACAGGAACTCACCTAGTGACAGGATACAGAAGAGGAAACATAAAGGAAATGAAGAAGTGAAAAAATGATTTTTTTTACTGTTGTAGATAGCTGTGGGAATCCCCAGAGGCCCCACAATATAATCTTACTGTGATTTTTAACATTTTGTGATAGTGTATTGCGATATATTGCAATTTATTACCTTTTTCACCTGCAAATTATGCAGTTTGTCAACATCCGTTTTATCTAAATTGATACAGTTTTCACTCTGTTCATCTCAGAGGTTTAATTCATGTATCTTGAGGTCAGAGGTCAAGGAACCCCTTTGAAAATGGCCATGCCAGTTTTTCCACACCAAAATTTAGCGTAACTTTGGAGCGTTATTTAGCGTTCTTCCCAACAAGTCAACATGACATGGTTGGTACTAAAACTCCATAGGTGTTTTTAGTTTCATATGATACCAGTATCTTCACTCTAGCTTTTGGATTGTTTAGAGGTTAATAGTTTATATAATAAAAGATCAATATTTAACTTGTGTGTATCAATACAATATTGCCATGCAAAATACTGCTATAGTATGCTGTATTGATTTTTTTTCCCCCACCCCTAGTTATAGAGATAACACAAATGACGGGGTCAGCACAAAAATGTGTAGAAATCTATAAGTAAAGGCAGTAGTTACATGCAAACTAGCTTATTCCAAATTGTAGGGAACCACTTACTGTATGGTCAGCTGTTTAAATCACATTGAATACTCCCAATAATCACATTACGGTACAGCGATACCCTTTAATCACAGTGTCGCCATAATCCAAATTATTGGCCCGTAGTAATTACTGGGCTATCACTATTTTGCAGCTGACTGAAAATGACAAGGACACTGCTGCTGATGCCATTGTAGAACGCTCAGCATGGAAGCCACTTGATCAAACTTTCTTTTTTCCTCAGCACCCTTATCCGTAAACTTGGAGGGTTCTTCATACGACGGAAAATGGAGGAGACGGGGGATGGGAAGAAAGACATTCTGTACAGATCGCTCTTACATGCGGTAAGTCTCAAGAGTCTATTTATCTTCTATAGTGTAGAAAAAGGGCTGGTTTAACATACCGTTCCTAAATTTTCTTGGCATGGATTCATTATGTAACTGCAGGCTGTCTCTGCTCTGTGTGCTCTTTTCATTCCTGAGTGATGGACAGGAAGAGTTGTTACATAATGTTAGCTCTCTTTCTTTTACTCTCTTTCTAGTTTTAAATTTTAATTTACTGTACAATCAGTCTTTGCCTTTTACCTTTTAAACATAAGTTACTTAGATGTTACTACTATCCTGTAGTAGCGTCTAAGTAACTTCTGTAGACTACTCTACAACTTCTGCTGTAAAATTAAGATGGTTAAGTTATGCTGCTTTTCTTCACTGCACTGACCTAGATCCAACTCACGCTGTCAGTTTTTTCTCTGTTGGGACCATAGGTAGCCTTATACATCTTCTACAGCTGCAACTAATGATTATTTTCATTGTCGATTAATGTGTTGATTATTTTCTCAATTAATTGATTAGCTGTTTGGTCATAAAATGGTGAAAAATGTCGATCAGTGTTTCCCAAAGCCCAAGATGACGTCCTCAAATGTCTTGTTTTGTCCACAACTCAAAGATATTCAGTTTACTGTCACAGAGGAGTAAAGAAACCAGAAAATATTCACATTTAAGAAGCTGGTTTCTGAGATTTTTGACTTTTTTTTTAATTAAAAACGTACCCAAACCGATTGATCGATTATCAAAATAGTTGGCGATTAATTTAATAGTTGACAACTAATCGATAAATCGTTGCAGCTCTAACTTGGATGCATCATTAGTGACATATATTGGCATCACAAGAGTAGTAGTTTGCTTGATATAACTTGATGGCTGTCAGCATCAGTTTGTAATTATAGTACAAAGAGTCAAAAGGGTTAAAGGATAATCATTTTAGTGATGTATTGATTAGCCTTTCAAATGTCTGTAAAATGTCTGTAAAATGTAAAATTATTGACATATTGTTTTTGAGGTGCAGTGCAAGTCAATGTAGTGTTAAAAAAGATATTGCTTTGGTAAATTATTCAAGTCTTTCCAGCTGTGACGCACGCTGGCAGGAATGTATTTCCACCCTAATGTGTGCATTTTGCATCTCGAGAAAGTCACTGGTGCAAAAGCCGTTTTGAATAGACTGAATGAGAAATTAGAGGCTGATTAAAACCAGAATCTGAACCTTTTGTTCAGCTCTTGTATTTGGATAATGTGGCTTAACAAGCTAATGAGAAAACCTGAAGTAGAACTAATGTGAATGACTACTAATGCTAATATTAATGCTTTGTCATCATACGCTACTTGTAACACAAAGCCTCTAAATGGGCTTTCTACCAAATAGCTAGGCTGCTTTAGTGGATTTACTTAATTGTACCAGTCTATCACAGTTGAGAATTGCTATTAACGTGTGTTTGGAGTTTGTGGAAGAGAGTTGAGAGTAATGAAAGCAACAAAGGTTGTGCATTGTGCCTCTAAGATAAGCGTGTGTTTTGCCCCCGAGATAAGAGGTATCAGCTTAAGACAAGAGCAACTGTTGTACAACATGACCTACATTTTATCCCCTTGTACCTCCAGTATTTTACCACATATCCCACCAAACAGAGTATACAAGTGAACTATGTGATTTGGCAGAAGGTATACTATTAATCTGGTGTGCCTGTATCGCTCACAGAAATGTAATTAACCGAACTCCCTCACAGGCAAAAGTTAATAAAAGAAAGCCATGTGCTGCTCTAATTTCGGTCGCTCCTGTGAAAGCCGATCCATTTCGGGACAAAGCTTCTCTTCTCAAAAGTGTCTACATGGCGGGAGGCAGCTGTGCACACATACTGTACTCAGGTGGATACTGTTACACAACATGGCTGTCTTGGCACGTGCCCAGTTCCCTGCGGTGTGTTTGGGGGTCAAACTGTTGGAGCCCACCTTCCATTTTTAACTTGTGCTCAGGCTGCATATACGGCGGCTGCACAGCGTTCAGTCTTCTACTTTCTGATGGAGTCAATGTTGTTTTTCAGAATGTCAAAAGACTTTGCAGCAAATTGCGTTTTCATCAAAAGTATTATGACCTTTACACACAGCGTATGCACATCCGTCTCACTTTTGACATCCAGTTGCCACCTTTTATCGTTCATCTTCATCCTCTCACTTCCCAACACCTTTCTCTGTGTTTCATCAATCTTCCCTTCAGTATACGGAGGAGTTGTTGCGTCAGCAGCAGTTTCTGGAGGTCTACCTGGAGGGTACCCGCTCCCGCAGCGGTAAGCCGTCCACAGCGCGTGCAGGTATGCTGTCCATCGTGGTAGACACAATGTGCGACGGGTCGATCGCAGACGTGCTGGTGGTGCCAGTTGGCATCTCTTACGATCGTATTATTGAGGGCAACTACAATAGCGAGCAGCTGGTAAGTGTTTGGTTGACGTCTGTGTGTGCTTTTGCTTCAGCAACAAAGGTGTTTCATTGAAAAGAAACAGAATAGGTATTATAGTATGTGGCTTTTTGTGGATGAGACAGATAACTAGAATAGGTTGTTGTAATTATCAAGTCTACGTTGTAACCAACTTCTCAATCCCATCAGGGCAAACCTAAGAAGAATGAGAGTTTGTGGGGGATAGCATGCGGAGTCTTCAGGATGCTGAGGAAGAACTACGGTTGCGTCCGAGTTGACTTCAACCAGCCCTTCTCCCTAAAGGTGACCGATCGCAGGTTTACATCAGCTTTTGTACAAAAAGCTGTTGTGGCCACATGTTGAGCTATAACTATAACAGATTCCAACTATCGTTTTTATGCCTCCGCGCCGGCGATAGCTGTAGCCAGAGGCATTATGTTTACAGGTTCTGGACCATTCTTATGAACGTGATATCTCAGAGACGCCTAGAGGGAATTTTTACAAATTTGGCACAAATGTCTTCTTGGACACAGAGATGAACTGATCTGTTTTTGGTGCTCAAAGGTCAAATACCAAAGGTCACTGTGACCTCACTTCTGTCCCAATCTTGTGATACCTCGGGAACACCATGAGCAAATTTCTTGAAATTTGGTGCAAAACCCCACTTGGACTCAAGGATGAACTGATTAGATTTTGGTGGTAAAAGGTCAACGTCACTGTGACCTTAGTCCGCCCGATTGTTGTGAAAGCAATATCTCAGGAACGCCTGGAGGGAATTGTATTACATCTGGCACAAATGTCCTCTTGGACTCAAGGATGAACTGATTCGATTTTGGTGGTCACTGTGACCTCACAAAACACGTTTTAACAGAAATAGGATAGGATAGGTCTAGGATAAAATTATGGTGTGATGACATTTTGGACAGACATGGATGTAAACTGCAACTTGACTGTTTGGCGGAGGCATACAACCGCAAAGCGGTAATTCTAGGGTTAGGGTTAGCTTTGCTAAAAGCTTTGCAAAGCTACAAAATGTAGGAATCTTACAATGAAAGATTGTGCTTTCTTTTAGTTTCTCAACATATTTAGTGAAATAAAAAATCAAAAGTGAGAGAGAGAAAATAGTAACTGAGAAAATAATAAATGTGGCATATACAAAGTTTAAACTGGAAAAAGTTTTTTTAAAAGTTTATAGCCAACACCGAGGTTGTCTGTCCGATTTTGTGTTTGTAATGAACCTTTTGCGTGTCTAATGTAGGAGTACCTGGACTCCCAGAGAAGCCGCCATATTCCACCAGCCGTGTCCCTGGAGCACACCTTGATGCCCATCATTATTTCTGCACAGTAAGGGCAAACACACACACCCCCCACTCTGACAGTCACTTATATCCTCCTCTGACCACAAACCAGCAGTCCCACATTCCCACCTGTAATATTATAAACTCTGATGTCCAAACTTGACTTCTCCCTCCTGCTATTTCACAGCAGGGTCTGTTATCATTACATCTGAGCACAGCACTTGAGTTAACATTGGCAGGGAGTCACTACAGTTCAGCGCTGTCCCTTCAAAATAAAACTCATACGGTACATCAACAAGGACAGCGGCGCTCCATCCCAGCTGGTCTGCACTCACAAGTTCAGCACTAAAGCCAACAGAGCCGACTGACACAAATTGCAAGTACTATTTCATAAAAAGTGCCCTGCAGCATGTACAGTAACACTCGCATGCTAAATAGTAGCTTATCAAGTCAAGTCTTAAAAATATATGGCATAGTATCAACTATGCCTTGAGCCTGGAAATAGAAGGAGAGAGTAAAAGTAAGCAGAAAGAGCCATGGGTTCAGGAGGATAATGGTAATTTAATGATTTGATCACATTAAGATACTTACTTCAGTTCAGATGAGTGTTTATTCAAAACACAAGGGGCGGTTTGTTTGCAGCATAAAGCATTTAGAAAAGTAGTATACGGAGCAGGCTCAAGCCTTTTTGGTGCTTTTCTATTTACAGTCGTGTCATGTTTTCTGAGTCCAAACTATCATCTAAATATTATATTACAACTTATGTGATTTCATTCATGTAAATGAGGGTGGGAATCCCCCAGAGGTTCCACGATACGATATTATCACGATGCGATCTTATTGCGATTTTAAACATTTTGCAATATGCTGAGTATTGCGATAACATATATTGTGATTTATTACCTTTTTTCAACTGCAAATTATGCTGTTTGTCAACATCTGTTTTATCTAATAAGTTACAGTTTTCACTATGTTCATCTCTGAGTTTTCATTCACATATCATGAGGTCAGAGTTCAAGAGACCCCTTTGAAAATGGCCATGCCAGTTTTTCTTCGCCAAAATTACTTAGCATTCTTCCCAACAAGCTAACATGACATGGTTGGTACCAATCGATTCCTTAGTCTTTCTAGCTACATATGACACCAGTATCTTCACTCTAGCCCCTAATACACACCTGTTCAACAAGAGAAAAGGAAACTAGTTTGTGAAATGAGCTGGTGTATTATGCATACCACATCAATCTGACATAACAAGACACTTGTCAAACTTTATGTTTACATGCTGTTGTTGTCATCCTTCCAGACCTGATGCTCAGCTGTTTGAGGGGCAGGAGGAGGAGAGAGAGCTGCCCGACGACATCTTGAGACGACAACTTATTAACAACCTGGCCAAGCACGTCCTCTTCAGTAAGAATTTTCACAACCCCACAGCCAGTGTGTTTACTACACCCTAATTATAGCCCCGGTGCATGTAATATTTAGGGATCATGTTCAAGAGTCACAGTACAACTTATGTCTTTATATTTGTAGTTTGTAATATAGAAAGACTGACATGTGACAGAGGTGATGAATCATCACAGTGCCATGCTGTTCTTCCAAACAGGATGCCACATTCAGCTACATTTCTTATGGCACTATCACATCTCATTTATGTAAAATACCGGAGCACACGTTTGCTGCTTCATTAGGCATTCCCCTTTTATCTTCTCCTTCGTCTGCACATCGGCCTCCTTTTCATCCCGTGTTAAAAGTTCACCTGCTTGCCGGAGCTATAAGGCGGCGCACGTGAAACACTATCCATCGCGCCACCTCCATTAATTGAAATCCAACACAGCACAGCATCAGTCCATCCGCTTCACATCACTCGGGGCTTTTTTGCCGCGGGGGTAGCGCTACAGAAACCGGTTCTCCCCAGCTCATTCAGCTGCATTCTCCCTACGCTAGTGTTTTCCGCTCAGCCAATCACAGAGCCTCCAGCTGGATGGCATGTTGTTTTCAGCCAATAGGAGGAAGGGGAGGATGGAGGAAGCAGGAGAGGGGAGGAATGCAGTACCACTGCTCACACATGCTTTACACCCCTGAACCTGAGCTATGCTCAGAATGACCACTAGTAACCCTCGTCCTAAGACATGCACACACACTTACACACACACACACACACACTACATTATTTTCCGTCTGCCTAATATATTATTAATATAATCAACTCTTTTGGATCTTTTAAATCCCGTGTAATATCATCCTAATTGCCCAAGACAAACCTGGTATATTGCACACTTTTATATGATTTGGAACTTTATTTTAAGTCTGCCAAGTGAATCAAATGTGCAAAATGTATAATATTTAACATTACAACATTACATTTATCAACTTGTCCCATTTGTACATATCTTTAGTTGCTTTTTTGTCTTGTAAATTTAAAATATATATATATATATATATATATTCATTGACGATATTGATATTCATTATATCCTCTTCTTCCCTCACAGCGGCTAATAAGTCATCAGCGATCATGTCTACCCACATTGTAGCCTGTCTGCTGCTGTACAGACACAGACAGGTAAGTCTGGCTTTTCATGGTGCTTAACCATGTTGTACCGCACCCTCTTCCCTTTTTTCTTTACCCCTCTGCTCCTCAGATTTATATCCCTCCTCCTTCCGTCTCTCTTTTTATGCTCCTCTTCATCGTGCTCTTGCCCATCGTGCTCCCTCCCTCACACCAAGGTGAACCAAATGTCACGTACCTCTGCATGATAGTAATGAATGTCCCTCTCTGGTAGAGATCTCGCTCTTCCTGCAGCCCCTCTTCTGTGCATTAGTGGTGAGCCGCTGCCCTCTGCAGGCGCACTGATGTAAGTGGGTGACTATTACTGAAATTGTCTTTCTGTCCTGAGGAATTGGCCGTTGCTGCATACAACAAGCTTAAGCTCAGTCTGGCATTTTCTTGTACTGAATCCTGGCTTTTAGTTTATGGAGTCACCAATGATCCCCGTTTCTTTTTTCACATTTTCTGAGCTTGTGTTTTTACCTCCACTTTGCTCCAGGGGGTGGTGTTGTCCAAGCTGGTGGAAGACTTCTTCAACATGAAGGAGGAGATCCTGTCTCGGGACTTCGATCTGGGCTTTTCGGGGAACTCGGAGGACGTGGTCATGCGCGCCCTCCACCTGCTGGGAAACTGCGTCAACGTGACCAGCAGCGCAAACCGCAACGGCGAGTTCACCATCGCGCCCAGTCAAACTGTACCAGCGCTTTTCGAGCTCAACTTCTACAGCAATGGCCTTTTCCATGTCTTCATTTCTGACGCACTCATTGGTATGTTGAGCCAAGAGGTTGATGTCACTCTGGTGTATCAGTAATTGTTGACTTGTTTACTGGTGCGTTGTAGATCAATTTTGCGGCTGACATTATTATTTCCATCAGTCTTCACTAAATGTCTTTATGCTTTGTCTCCAGCCTGCAGCATCCTGTCACTGCAGCGAGAGCTGCTCGCGGAATCAGAGTCCGATCACCCGCCCGATGGTCCCAGTAGCCTCCCTCTGAGTCAGGAGAGACTCATCCGCAAAGCTGCCGGGCTCTCCCACTTCCTCATCAATGAGGTGGCAGTGGCACCAGTAAGTCCTACACATTGTCGTCACCATCTTTCTCAACTACAAAATGAGTCCAGCAAGTAGCAAGAGGAAAGCAAACATCTTCATGTCCCTATTTTCTTCTTGGCAGATTCTGAAGTGAAATATGAAAAGCCTTTATTATATGGGCTAGAACAACACAATAACATGTGACCAACCCATATCAACATTAGACCTTCATTAGACCTAAAGCGATCATACTTTGCACATATAGGACATCCTGTCACTGTGTGAATGATTCATTTATAATGTGTGACTTTTGATCTGTCGTGTAAAGTTTGGTTGTTACCCCTATTGATTCACAGTGTCTCTGTCCCTCCTCCTCCTCTCTGTCCCACAGCCCTGTCAGACTATTTACCAGGTTTTCCACGATGCAGTGACCCGGCTCATCCAGTATGGAGTTCTCTACGTAGCAGAGGTCAGTTTACAGATTCAAACCTTACTGTTGATGGACAAAAATAAAAGTAACCACTGTGACTAATGTTGGAAGTTGATATATAACTATAATCGCTTACTGAATATGTAATATGTGGTGGGACTTTTCCATGGCTTAGATGGTCTAATGTGTGTGCGTTTTTGTGTGTGACAGGAGGACCAGGAGGAACTGAGTCCCAGCCCCACAGAGGAACCGTGGCCCAAAAAGTTCCCCGAGCCCCTTTCCTGGAGAAGCGACGAGGAGGATGAGGACAGTGACTTTGGGGAAGAGCAGAGAGATCGCTACCTAAAGGTCTACTTTAGTGATACTTATCTAAAAAGAGCCAACAGACAAACTACCATGGCGCCAACACCTAGAACTGTCACTGACTTTCTCTCTCCCTGTTTCAGGTGAGCGTTGCAGCAGAGCACCAGGAGTTCTTCGTCTTCCTACAGCGACTCGTCAGCCCGGTGTTGGAGGCCTACAGCGGCGCCGCGATCTTTGTCCACAGCCTGAGTCAGCCCATGGCGGAGTCCGACTACACCCAGAGGCTGTTCAGATACCTGCTCACACGCACAGAGAGAGGAGTGGCTGCTTATGGTAGTACTGCAATATTTCCCCACATACTGTCCACTTTAGGAAAATTGCTTTATTTAGTTAGTTAGTTTAAACTTTGTTTAGTTGTTTAAAATTCGTCATCCAGGCTTAGGAAAAACTTGGAATAAAAAATAAAGGGCACTGTGTAATTATTCCATGTTTTATCCTTTTATAAAACAAAGATAATTTAATCACAACAGTCACTGGAATGAATGTGGTAGAACTAGATTTATACTATATGTCAGAGCAAAAACGACTTCTAAAGATCAACTATGAATTAACCCTTTCCACTCCACCCCTTTTTACCATAGACCCATTTTTGTCATTTTTAGAGGGAGACGGGGAAAAAAACCTCCAAAATACCACATTATGACACCTTGAGGAGTACCATAGAAAAAGCTGTGATTTGGTATCAAAAACTTTTGACATTTGCAAATGTCTGCAAGAATGCGTTTTTCGGCGATTGGATGGCGAACACTTCTGTTCTGGAAACTGTCAATATACCTAGGAAAGCCATCCATCCTCTGCTTGCCCTAGCATAACATGGTTGGTACCAATGGATTCCTTAGGTTTTCTACTTCCATGTGATACCAGTACCGATCTAGCTTATATCAATCGAGCTCTAAAACAGAGCCTGCTACAGCCTCTGAAATGCAGTAAAGTTGTCAGAGGGTGCCGGCACCCTCAAGTAGTGGAAGAGGTTAACTAGTAAAACTTATAGAAATAAAATGTCAATCATGAGCAGATTTAATTAGTATTTTTGAGTCATTTGTTATCTCTTTTTTTTTTTCCCAGGTGAAAGTGCAACTCATTACCTGGTGAAGAACACAGTGAAGACATTCAAAGAGCTTGGGGTAAGAGTGTGTTTTATTATATACATCAAGTTTCTGAACACATGATGTGTTGCTTACCGTTATTAAAAGACAGATTAGTGTTCAGTAAGCAGGGTTTGGGTGGTGTTCAGGTTCCTCCAGCTGGAGTTAAAGATGTGCCTCCTGTGTTGTGATCCTCCGCAGGTCCTGAAGCAGAGAAGAGAGAACCAGGTGACGACTCTGGAGCTGAGCAGCACCTTTCTACCTCAGGCCAATCGGAACAAACTCCTGCAGTACATCTTAGGTTTCACTCTTCTGTGACCGACGCTCCTTTCAGCCCAGCTCGGACCCCAGGCTCCTTCCAATAAAGGGCTTCTACTGGTTACTTCGAAACAATCCCAGGTGCTACTCTGTGGAAAGCTTTACCAGGAAGTGCCTTCACGTAACAGCCGCTAACTGTAAGCTGTTAGCCGGAAGAGACTTGAAGCCAGTCTTCCCTTTTTTTTGTTGCAGTCTATGACTCCCCGTCTTAGAACTGTGCAGCTGATAAAACACGTGTATCGCTCTTTGAAGAGGTACCTCTAGGAATCATCCTCTCTTTGTGAACTTTGCCATCAGTCATGAGGTTTTAATATGATCGACAATTTTAAACTATCAGAAAAATATACTCAAAGCAGGTTAGCAAATGAGAATCACTTTTACAGCAACCCGAACAAAGCAAGCTGCCTTTCGTCTATACAAGTGAACAAGCAAAATATGCATAGAAAATAATGGTGAACATAACCCACAATGAAGACATTTTTATGTTAACTCTGCTTGTTTGTAAATCTGCTGTATTCTCTCCAGTGCACTCCACTATCAACATGTCAAAATGTAGTTTGATGAAAGGCTAATTTTCAAATCCCTGTACATAGGCCACCACAACAATGTCTCTCATTTGTAGTGCATTTAAATGAATGCACTCTGGTGTCATTAAATCTAATAATGTAGGAGCATTAAATAGAAAGATTTGTCCCTGCAAAAATGCGTACATATCCAAATTTTCGTTTGCAAAACTAAATGTCAAAATCTAATCCTCCTTTATAGACAGCTTTGGACAGTTATACTCCACAGTTAATGGTTTAAGATATCAAAAGTATACGTAGCAAGTCAGTTAAACTGAGCAAAAATATCTACTTGGCAAACGCAAAATGTACCTGTTGAAAGTCCGGCGCAGTTAAAGCCTAAAATCACACAAGCATCTCCAGTTAAGTGCATTCAAATCGCTAATTTCTAAGTGCATTCAGTTACACTTTTCGTCATGGGTTTTGACGTAAAAGTAATCTCTGTGTTTGCGTGACACCTTTTTCACTCTGAATGAAATGAATGTTACATAGCACAGCACTTAAAATACTCAATACCAGCCATCACATCCACTTCAGTTCAAATGCAGCGAGCTCAGAAACTCTTCGGTCATGCCCTTCAGGGAAAGTAGAGATTTGGGATCATCACCACAGAAACACACAAGCCGTTTTCAGCGTCACTGCTAAGAGAGAAATGGTCGGGCATTCACAAAACAGAGGAACGGTGTAGTACGGTAAAAAAAAAAAAAGGTACATATCCACTGTGTAGTCCACTCTTGAACAAAAGGTCACGTCTCTAGAAGTTGCCGTTTCTGTCGTACTGTTGAAAAACGGAGAGGACGTCTTTCTCCTTTTTGTTTACTTTTAAAGGCAGATTACTGAAAATGTAATAATAGTCATTAACTGTCCGGTTTACCTCGTCTTTATTTTCTTTGGTTCAGTGCGTCACTTCAGATTTTCAGCACCGCTGTCTTTACTTTCACAAAATCACAGTCTGAAAAAAGCTCCATAAACGCACTTTAAAGTTGAGCTGCAACTATTATTTGATTAGTTGATGACTATTAAATTAATCACCAACTATTTTGATAGTTGATTAATTGGTTTGGGTATTTTCTTTGAGAAAAAAAGTCAAACCTATGTGATTCCAGCTTCTCAAATGTGAATATTTTCTGGTTTCTTTACTCCTCTGTGTCAGTAAACTAAATATCTTTGAGTTGTGGACAAAACAAGACATTTTATAAACCAAACAACTAATCGATTAATTGAGAAAATAGTCAACACATTAATCGATAATGAAAATAATCGTTAGTTGCAGCCCTAGTTTAAACTACCAAAAAAAGTAAATCCTGATCTTTTCAGTTCTTGTTCCAAAATGCACGTATCAAAAAAAAAAAAAGAAATGATGTCAGACAGGTTGGGGATAAACAGAATGTGTTGATCATGAAAATCAAAAATAGAAAACAAAAAATAAAATAAAACACGAGTGAAATTAAAAACCTGATAGTGAAACCTCACTGTTACACAGTTCACGTGCATTTAGCTGCAGAACATTTACCAGTTTTCATTTGTACTGTCATATAACGCAACAGGACTCAATATTTAGTTATGTGTAATTCTAAATCTGGAGACATTTTGCATTGAGCATAAATGTACAACATCTAAGTTAATATCGGTGTATGAGGAGAAGGGGGACTGTGTTTGGGAAGGGCAGCGTAAGTTTGATGAATTTTTCTGGATTATTAGAGGCAATGCTGACAATATGTTCTCAGACTGATAATGTGAAGACGGTGTGAATGTTAGAAATCGACATTCTTGATCCGTCAGGGCAATAAAAGTAAATTGGGTGTCTTGTGGTAAATATTTAAATGAATATTTATACTGAAAAACTTGTAAACAACACTGCTTGTTACAGTTAACATAAATGCTTTTTCTCTACTTTATTTAATATTATAAACCTGCATATTTTCATGCAGTTTTTCAAATCTATGTAACCCTGAAATGGAAACTTGTGGAGGATCGGTGCGTGGCGCCCACAGCATGTTGAAGAACAGAAAAGTATGTCATTGAAAATGTGATCAAAGTGATTTTACATTCAAAGCATTTCTGAGCCCCACAATCTGTACGAGTCCCCGCGCCGAGGGACCCCCTCCGCCAAGATAAAACCACTCTACGTACTGTACTGCATGTTTGCTCCGGTCGCCTTTAATCATCGACATTTCAATGTGAACTCTACTTAACCTGCGAATTGTATTTAGTGTGTGAATTATGTTGCAGAGAAAGATAGCTGTTTGTTTTAGGAGATGAAGTTAAACTTGTTTACCTCTTGAATGTATCTCATCTGTCCCCAAAAAGGTCAATGTGATATAGTAGAGTACTCGATGGAGTCGGTACAGACAGTTTTTGTGAACTGCTTGTGGGGGATTATTGTTGAGACTACTGAAGCTGCATTAACAACATCCTTCTACAACTATGTAACTTTGTAGGATAAAAAAACAGCCTGTATCTGGGGAGCAGGTGCCTTTTTAATGCACTGTAGTGTTCTTTGGTTGTGTTTTTTGTTCTGTTTTTGTGCATGTTAAAGATTATTTCGTGTGGGAATCCAAAAGAACACAGTAGAGATTGTAACTTTAAAAAAAAAAAAAAAAAAAACACACGAGCAGAGAGCTTGTGGTTACTATAAGAAGAATCACCAGCTACTAAAAACAAAAAAGTGTCACTTTTTTTTGTTCTTGCTTTCTCAGAGCAAAGCACAATTGGCATTATTAGATTTTGTTTTTAAATAAATTAATGATAGATTAACAATGGTGTCTTGTCTGTATTTTTTATGAATTTATTTATTTACGTTGGCGGGTGGGACAGTAAATATTTGGGTATCAATGTCAGTATGATTTTCTTTTTTAAATATATTTTTTATATTATCCATATCATGTGTAATTACGAATTTTTTTTCTAGTTGATTTAACGTAGTTTCATCCATGATTTTTTTTTCATCATGTTACCTCTTAGTTTGTATGTTTTTCTTTACATCTGTTGAATTTTTTTTAATCATATCCCTCAAATTTGACAGTTCTGATCATGTTTTTTGAAGCCACTTCTTAGTATTTCATTTCAAAACTCTTATGTCCACTATTTCTCTTAATAATGTCAAAGGTTATGAAGCAGCATCCAACGCCTCAGCTTTTACTTCACACATTCTTGTTTTCATCCTGTAGCCTCTTATTCCTCATATTCTGATTTTTTTTAATTACATTTTTACATGAAAATATCATAAAATAATGTTGTAGTAATGGACAAAGCCCAAACAGATGCTACAAACACATCTCTGCATTAAGAATCTGTGATAGTGTAATGTGCAATGTGAGGACGTCAGGAAGTGAGAAGTCATTAGGTGTCAGGTTAGGGAGGAAGGTTGGCTTGCTTCGGTTGGCCCGTGGGAGGACAGGAGGAGGATATATGGAGGCCTGAGACCAACTGAAGCTTTTGTGACCATGAAGACGACGCAGGAACGACACGTGTGCGTCCTTCTACCAAACAAGCAGCACCTGGACTGTACTGTCAGGGTGAGTGGCTTCAATGTCCTTTTTTGTGTGTCATATTTATGTATTTTTATTAATCTTTAAATTTTTAATGCATCACTTGGAACTGTAGAAATATGTAGGCTCCAGATTTAATTTGACATTAACAGCTGTGTTACACGGGCTACATTGAAATATGATAATTTTAATATATTTTGGATATGTTAATTGAACTTCTTCAAACTGGAAAAGCTTCTGAAACTGAATTCTTGTTGTTATAGGATCATTTAATCCACAAATAATTAAACTCTGGATAAAAATATCAGATTTTAGTGGCCAAAAGAACAATATCATCGCAATATCTTATCATGTAGAAATTATTATTATCATTAATAATAATAATAATAATAATGCTATGGTCAAATTCATCTTTAATTTTGTTTATTGTGCGTTTTGTCTCTTTTTTGGCAAATTAATTACACTCAAATTACGACCGTACGGAGGTGGAGAGAGAGTCTATAACCATAACTGTACAAAAAACGAGAACAGAAAGACACGATAAAGGATTTACATGATATTAGCATATGTATATTATTAACATAATATCGATATTAAATGTTTTAAATACAGGAGTTATCGACACCCCTAGTCTGGATGAGGTCCGACCAATAGCTTTTAAGGAAGATTGTTTAACATTTTAGTCGTTGGAATACATACCAAACAACCAAACAACTGTCTGATACCCAATCATTAACAAAATGCTCATATAACAAAGCCAAAATAGTGTATCAGAGTGAACCCAAAGCTCACATTCATGCACTCATTCTTATGTGTGTGTGTTGTTTAGGTGAGAGCCAGAGGCCACGAGGTGTTGAATAGTGTGTTGAAGCAGCTCGGCGTCAGTGAACTCCAAGTCTTTGGTCTGGCTGCTCTCAGAGGTCAGTTAGTGTCCGTGTGGGAGTTCAAGAGAAAATGTTTTGAATTAATTTATTGTGGGATGCTGACATTTAGGGAGGCTGCTGGTAAATAAATGAAGTTAAAAATAACCCAGAGCAAATAAACTGTTTGCAAACAACCTTGTTTTCTTTATGTTAATTAAAAGTGTGCATTTTGTTTCCCTCAGATAATGAATACCTCTTTCTTGATTTGGAGAAAAAGATTAGCAAGTACTGTGGCAAAAGATGGAACAGAGGACCTTTAATGGTGAGTTTAAGCTCTGCAGTCCTTTACATACAGTACTGCATACAAACAGTGATAATGTATAGTATATTTCCTTGTATCTACGGAGAGGTTCTGTACAAACTACTCTTTGTCCCATTATTGTTCAGGGAAATATTATCTCACAACCCAACGTGATTTCTGTTTGTTTCTTCAAATATTAACTAGGCAGTAGAGGTAATATGCAGAATTCAAAGTGAGTAATATTTCTCTTTGACTCTGTTGAAATATTTATTCTACGTTTATTTCCAGGCCCCATTCATCCTGTATCTGAGAGTGCAGCATTACGTCGAGAGTGGGCGGCTGATTCTGTAAGTTGTTGTTCCATCGGCATGTTTTTATGAAGAATATTCAAGTCTGCACTTATATGAACAAACCATTAATGTTCTCCCCACTGTGGAGACTAACGTCATGTATGTTTTCTTGAATATATGCTATCAACACAGAGACATGGACAGATTATGAGACAATGGGCCCCTGAGCACAGACATGTAAAGGGACCTCACTCTTCCTACATAACAAGATCCACAGATTCAAAGGAGACATATTTATGGTCATTTTGCATCTCTTTGTAGTCGTTTTGCATATCTTTTGGGTCGTTTTGCATCTTCTTGTAGTTGTTTGCATCTCTTTGTAGTGATTTTGCATCTCTTTTTGGTTGTTTTGTATCACTTTGTAGTCGTTTTGTGTCTCTTTTTGGTTGTTTTGCGTCCCTCTTTGGTTGTTTTGCATCTCTCTGTGGTCGTTTTGCATCTCTTTGTTGTCATTTTGGGTCTCTGTGAACGTTTTGCGTCTATTTTTGGTCATTTTGCATCTCTTTCCAGACATTTTGTGTCTTCTGGGTCATTTTGCATCTCTTTGTAGAGGTTTTGCATCTCTTTTGGTCATTTTGTGTCTCATTTTGGTCATTTTACATCTCTGTGGTAGTTTTATGTCTCTTTTTTGTAGTATTGCATCTCTTTGTGGACATATTTTTTGTCCATTTGTGAATTTCCAACAAGCAATGTTAGCAGTAACTTCAAACAGAGATTCAGTGCCCAGTAGGCCCGTTCAGTAATCCGTCCATGTACAGAGACAACCTCTGTATTTGATGGCCTTCTTGGTTGTTAAAGGAGCAGCAGAGTGCAGCAGCTCTACTACGCTGAGCTGAGGCAGAAGGTGCTGCATTCACAGAGCCGCCATCAGGAAGCTTTGTTCTTCCAGCTGGCAGCTTCTGCACTCCAAGCTGAAGTCGGAGATCTGGAGCAGAGAGCAGATGAGGATGATGAAGAGGAGGGAGAAGAGAGAAAACACAGACATTACTTTCTTCCTGAAGATTACTTCCCCTCTTGGGTAAAAAAAAAAAAAAAAGTGTGCCTATTTGGACCTAACTTGACATTTTGATGTGTGTAACATGAGATATTTCCTCAGCTGATAAAGCGGCGTGGACGAGACTTCCTTCTCCAGCACTGCCCGGTGTTACACGTCGAGCTGAGAGGTGTGACACGTAGCCAAGCCGTCCTGCAGTTTATAAAAGAGGCCGGCAACCTGCAGGATGG
>CAKAOI010048145.1:33164-56131 GCA_916701655.1 Sebastiscus albofasciatus
CTCTGTGAACGTTTTGTGTCTATTTTTGGTCATTTTGCATCTCTTTCCAGACATTTTGTGTCTTCTGGGTCATTTTGCATCTCTTTGTAGAGGTTTTGAATCTCTTTTTGGTTGTTTTGTATCACTTTGTAGTTGTTTTGTGTCTCTTTTTGGTTGTTTTGCGTCCCTCTTTGGTTGTTTTGCATCTCTCTGTGGTCGTTTTGCATCTCGTTGTTGTCATTTTGGGTCTCTGTGAACGTTTTGTGTCTATTTTTGGTCATTTTGCATCTCTTTCCAGACATTTTGTGTCTTCTGGGTCATTTTGCATCTCTTTGTAGAGGTTTTGAATCTCTTTTTGGTTGTTTTGTATCACTTTGTAGTTGTTTTGTGTCTCTTTTTGGTTGTTTTGCGTCCCTCTTTGGTTGTTTTGCATCTCTCTGTGGTCGTTTTGCATCTCGTTGTTGTCATTTTGGGTCTCTGTGAACGTTTTGTGTCTATTTTTGGTCATTTTGCATCTCTTTCCAGACATTTTGTGTCTTCTGGGTCATTTTGCATCTCTTTGTAGAGGTTTTGCATCTCTTTTGGTCATTTTGTGTCTCATTTTGGTCATTTTACATCTCTGTGGTAGTTTTATGTCTCTTTTTGTAGTATTGCATCTCTTTGTGGACATATTTTTTATCCATTTGTGAATTTCCAACAAGCAATGTTAGCAGTAACTTCAAACAGAGATTCAGTGCCCAGTAGGCCCGTTCAGTAATCCGTCCATGTACAGAGACAACCTCTGTATTTGATGTCCTTTTTGGTTATTAAAGGAGCAGCAGAGTGCAGCAGCTCTACTACGCTGAGCTGAGGCAGAAGGTGCTGCATTCACAGAGCCGCCATCAGGAAGCTTTGTTCTTCCAGCTGGCAGCTTCTGCACTCCAAGCTGAAGTCGGAGATCTGGAGCAGAGAGCAGATGAGGATGATGAAGAGGAGGGAGAAGAGAGAAAACACAGACATTACTTTCTTCCTGAAGATTACTTCCCCTCTTGGGTAAAAAAAAAAAAAAAAGTGTGCCTATTTGGACCTAACTTGACATTTTGATGTGTGTAACATGAGATATTTCCTCAGCTGATAAAGCGGCGTGGACGAGACTTCCTTCTCCAGCACTGCCCGGTGTTACACGTCGAGCTGAGAGGTGTGACACGTAGCCAAGCCGTCCTGCAGTTTATAAAAGAGGCCGGCAACCTGCAGGATGGACCGGTCACCTTCTACAGGATGAGACAGGTCGGACTACACAGAAAACCACCAGAATACTGTAACTCTAATGACCCCGACAGTCAGAAAATGTCTGTTTATGAGAGAATTTAACTGTGGAAACTGTCCTACAACATCAGCTGCTATATGAGCTCATGTTTATTATTTCAAAGTTCTTTGTCTGTTATTTCATGTGCAGGAGAAAAAAGAGCTGAGAGGTTCAATCCTTCTAAGTGTGGCATTGAAAGGAGTTCATATTTATCAGGTGGGTCTGTTTGGGAATTGATTTTTGCATATACACATTCATTCTCAAAAGGTTTGACTTGTAGATGTAAATAAACCTTCTTTCTTAATCAACTTTTCTTAAGGAGGTGGAAGGGAAGCTGTGTCTATTGTATGATTTCTCCTGGACCAATATTGACCGCCTCACTTTCCAGGTTGGTCCTACATATACACCTGAGCATGCATGTATTATATAAAATAAACTTGCATATTGCATTGGATTGCTGTACCTCTCTCTTTTGCTCTCCAGGGCAGCAGGTTTGAAGTCGCTGCCGTGGGCTCTCTGTGCCTCCCTAAGCTGGTGTATTACACTCCTTCAGCCTTTCACTCCAAACACATCCTGAAGCACCTCAGTGACAGTCACCGGCTCCACATCAGCACCAGAGATGCAGTCAGCTACATCCAGCAGCTGGAAGACATGCAGGGTCAGAAATTCATTGCTTTGTGATCACTATTTCTCTTCAAACTCATCGTAACTGGGCTCTGTCTTGACTGGCTCCTGATTCTTCACTATGATTCAATAAATATACTTTTTCACTAAACTATATCATTGGTAAAACCTCATGAAGTCTATTATTCTCATCTGCAGCCAGAGCATTTTGAAAACCACATCATGAAAAACAAATATGGGGACTTTTAAACCAGTGTCTCACTCTTTTTCTTCTTTTTCTCTGTCTCTCTGCAGCCAGTCAGTTCTACAACGAGGCCTACATCTGTGACGCAACGCGCTTAGCAAACAGACTCCGGACCAACAGCCTCACATCCTCCATGTCCGACTGCAGTGTTGCAGACGAAACAACCGCAGCCTGGTCCAAAGAAGGTGAGGAGGAAGATAAAGTCACAGGTCAGCTGTCATTTTGTACTTCCCATCTTGTATACTCTATTCCACTAAAGATTTCGCAATAAATGATAATAAAAATAAATATACAAGACTTGCAGTACAGGGAACAATAGCCCTTAAAGAGGAGCTATTATGCTTATTTTTCGGTGCATACTTGTATTTTGGGTTTCTATTAGAACATGTTTACGTGCTTTAATGTTAAAAAAACGCTTTACTTTTCTTTTACCGGCTGTGCTGCAGTACCTCTTTTCACCCTCTGTCTGAAATGCTCTGTTTGATTGGTCAGCTGGCCCACTGCATGGTCCACGCAGGTATTATGCAAATGTATTACTTGGTGACATCACAATGTCACGGAAGAAAAGGCTGCACTTCAATTGTAATTGCAATTTTAAATGCACACAAAACTGTATAACACACTAAAGGAAAGGGAAAAAGCACAAAAGCATAATAGGTCCTCTTTAAGTTTTGTAAAAATCCACCAGAAAGTGAGTGTACAAGACTTGAAAAGTTGTATTAATTACTGTAATATATTCTGCTTGTGGTATTTTGGGCTGGAAATCAGTAGAATACATTGAGCATTTCTGTTTATGTTGACTGCAGCAGAGTTTGAGCTTTATGTGGACGAACCAGAGGAGTTATTTGTCGACAACCCTGCTGAGCTGTCTTGGTTGGCTGGTTTGTCTGTCGATGGACCTTTGGTGTTACCCTCTTCTTATTGGACAGGTTAGTCAAAAAAGAAAACACAAAGAAATATCTAAAATAAGCTCAATCATGTGTTTATTATTTCGTGTGCATCATTTTCTTTTGTTATCAGCTGTCGCCGTGGAAATGAAACAGGTGAGCAGCATCTCTCTGATTGAAAATTTCTACCACAGCCCGACATCAGAGGTGCCAGTGTGTTTTCTCTGATCTTTGTGCAGGTTCTGAGGAGGAGGAGAGCTGATGAAGGGGTTTCTGTGGACTGATGTGCAGCCAGAGGCAAGAGGGATTCGTTACAAGCTCAGGACGAGATTCCCAAATAATGTTACAGCTCTGATGCTCACATTGCTTTTCAAATGAGTGATGGAGGAAGTATTCAGATCCTTGGGGCAGCAAAAAGTACTAATAATACTACACTGTAAAAATATCAGCATCAAAATATACTTAAAGTACCAAAACTTAAAGTACTTATTTTGCAGAATGGCCCATTACAGAATAATATATAATGTTACTGGATTATAAATATTGCATTAATGTGTTCCTCACTTTAATGTTGCAGCCAGTAAAGGTGGAGCTCATTTTAACTACTGCTGGGTAGCTTGATCCATAATAATACGTCATATTGTATTAGTTGAGTTGTGTTTTGTTTTAATAATAATAATAATATGAATTATTAATAATATTAATTTACAGATGTCAAATCACAATCTGGTGTAATATGTACACATGAACAAATGTGTTTTTTTTTCTTTGTCTTTCTTTCTTTATTGAACTGTATTAACAAACATATAGACATTATTGAGCAGCTATATAGATGCATAATTGTGTATTAAAAAAAACATTGTAAATTATATAAAATATGTAAATAAGCAATTCAAAATAATGTGGTGCCAGCCAAAATCTGTTCTTGACCTTGAACACAATAGTGGGTTTTGTTTTTTTAAAGTACAGTAACAGTATATAAAAATAAAATGAGTAAATATAGCATCAGGGAATTAAATTATAACATTAAAAATATTGATATTAGATAAAAGGGTAAGGCAGGGAGTTCTTTTTTTACTTTTATTTAACCTATATTTACCCAGGTAGTACTCATTGAGATTAAGAATCTCTTTTGCAAGAGAGACCCGGTCAAGACAGTAGCATTTAAACATACATTAAAGTTTCAGACGCCACAACATAAAACAAATGCAAAATAAATACATAGCATAATATCATACAAAACACTTTAAAATCAAGTGTTTGAAGCCAACGTTAAAGTGAAAATATTCAGAAACACAGACAGCTCCCAATTGACTCTGCTTCTAGGTCTTTCAATAATGTTTTAAATTCATCAAAAGTAATTAGATTTCCCAGTTTCAATTTAGCTTGCAGTGTATTCCAGGAAAAGTTACATGCAGTAGAAAAAAGGTAATATGTAGAAGGAGAAGCAAATTCAGGTACATTTCACTCTTTGCTGCTGTCTTTTGCAGTTGAAATGTAGTTGAATATCATTAAGAAAGTAGGTGAAATTTGGTATTCTATCTTTCCATTTAATTTCATGTATTTTGGGATTTGCTGAAAATTATAAACAGCTCAATTTGAGCCAACTGTTCCTCCATAAAAAAGTTTTGTGTTTGTTTTCTGGAGTGCATGTGTGTGTGTGTGAGAGAGAATCAGACATACGTCATCCTGTAGTCAGCCAATGAGCGCGGCAGGCTGCGACCCAAACACGGAAGTCGCTGAAGAACGGATGCAAAAGCAGAAAGTTGATTTAGGTGATATTGTTTGCTGGAAATGTCTTTCTCTTGGGTTCGCGTTGCGGTTTTATCGTTTGCTGTCGCCCTCGCTGCCATAATTGGACACAATATGGGTAAGTTAGGTTTGATATAACGTTAGCTAGCTAAAAGTGATGAAACGTGCAGCTTCACTCCAGTAACAGGAGGTCTGGTAGGGATTATGATGTGAGTCAGTAGATGGAAAATAAATGTCTAAAGTCTCTCACACTCATTTTTTAGGCATTTCGGTTGATGAAAAATTAAATTGGAAAAAAAATCTACATTTTATTTGTAATAAAACTGTTAAGTCACTAGGAATCATCAGCAAACTAAGAAGTTTCATAAATGTTTCTTGTTTATTAACCTTATATTATTCCATGTTTCATCCCAAATGGAAAAAAGGCTTAATAATCTAGGCCTATATTAGATCATTGTTGCCTTGTGTGAGAGTATTAATGCAGGACCATTGAACTTCTAGCTGGGATGCACATTAAACACCAGGATGACTGGATTTTGTGCAGTTTTTGTATATGTGCAAATAAATAAAATTGATAAAAAAATGTACAATTTACACTTTTATATAATGAATAGCATACAAGGGTGAAGGGGTAGCTAGCTGTGGTTCTCTTTATACTGTACATCCACAGATTGTGTGTACAAGTGCAATTACCTCTGTTTACATTACATGTATTTTTATATTTTATACTTCTAGTGTAACACTTCTTTTTATATGTATTTATTACATCTACTTTACCTGTTTTATTTGCTTTATAACCGTGTGTGTGTTTTACCTGTTATATGTTTTATCTGCCTCGTTTAGTCTTGTCAAGTATTTGTTTTAAAGCACTGACCAGAAGTGGCAACTGTGAATCTCTGAATAAAGCTTTCTATTCTATTCTGTATGGCCACCTCAGACCAGGTAACGCTTTTATATAATGAATAGTGTAGCATACATACATATATGTGCAAATAAATAAATAAAAATAAATAAATAAAATTAACAATTTACAATTTTATATAATGAATAGTGTAGCTGGGGTTCTCTTTATACTGTACCTCCACAGATTGTGTGGCTACCTGAGACCAGGTATATTTATTTTAATTTACACTTTTGTATAATGAATAGTGTAGCATACATACATATATGTGCAAATAAATAAATAAAAATAAAATAAAATAAATAAAATTGTTTGAAAAAAATTAACATTTTTATTTTTTTTTTTAGATTTATTTTAATTTACACTTTTGTATAATGAATAGTGTAGCATACATACATACATATATGTGCCAATAAATAAAAATTAAAAAATAAAATTATTTGAAAAAAAATCAACAATTTACACTTTTATATAATGAATAGTGTAGCATACATACATATATGTGCAAATAAATAAATAAAAATACAAATAAATAATATAATTGTATAATGAATACTGTAGCATACATGTAGCTAGTAGCTTACATGGGTGAAGGGGTAGCTATATACTGTACATAACCTCCACAGGTTGTGTGGCTACCTCAGACCAGGTAAAGGTGTAATGTTGTCTAACAGCGCCCCCACCAGGCTCAGCAGCCTCTTACATGTATCTTCTTGTGTAACTCCGGTCCTTGTCTCCACACAGCCATGCCGCTGCCCTCTCTGCCCGGTGTCTTCGGCAGTGTTGCCGGTGTGTTCTCTCTGGCCGGCATGGCGGTCCTCTGGAGGGACATCAGCTCCAAGATGAAAGGTGACAGCCGGACGCTGAGCTCTCTGCTCAGCCAGTACATGGCGGTGAAGGGTGTGGGCTGGCTGGGCAGGAGGCAGAGGAAGAAACTGGAAGCAGATACTCTCAATGTAAAGCAGGTCCAGGAGGAGACTCTGCTGAAGCGCCTGCGCAAAAATGCAAACACAGGTTATGGAAGACAGTATGACTTCAACTCAATTAAAGGTAAGAAAAGAAATACGATTTTTTAGGGGCAAGTCAAACTATTTTGTAGGACAACAAACAGCACGTGTTGTAAAACCTCCTGTGACACACTGATTTGTCCTCTGGCTGGCTGTGATGTAACCTTATGTATTGTGTGTATATATAGTCAGAGCCCATAGCAGGGGTCAGCAACCTTTACTATCAAAAGAGCCATTTTAGGCAAAATAATAAAAAAAATCCGTATGGAGCCGCAAAACATTTGATCATTGTGATGAAAGCAACACAGTTTATAGTCAAAGTATATAGTATATAAGTCTAATGCAGTAAGAGCTCAAATGCAAATGTACTACGGAGTATTACATATAAAAAAAATCTGAGATTTCCAGAATAAAGTCATAATATTACGAAGAAAAAAGTCGTAATATTATGAGAATAATGTCATAACTTTACGAGAAAAAAGTCACAATATTACGAAAAAAAGTCATAACTTTACGAGAAAAAAAGGCGTAATATTACGGGAAAAAAGTTGTAATATTATGAGAATAAAGTCATAATATTATAAAAATAAAGTAATAATATTACGAGAAATAAGTTGTAATATTATGAGAAAAAAGTCATAATATTTAGAGAATAAAGTCATAACTTTATTAGAAAAAAAGTCGTAATAAAATGAGAATAAAGTCATAACTTTACAAGAAAAAAAATCATATTACGAGAATAAAGTCATAACTTTACGAGAAAAAAGAAAATTACAAGTAAAATTACTACTTTATAATATTGACTTTATTCTCATAATATTACAACTTTTTTCTCATAAACTTGTGACTTTATTCTCGAAATCTCAGATTTATTTTTTTTCCCTCAATGTGGCCCTAATAGTCGTACCATAGACCTACAACAATGATAAATAAAAATGAAAATGTAAACAAAAAACAGTTATTCATTTCCAATTTTGACAATCCACTAAGAGCCACTGGAGAGGGGCTAAAGAGCCGCATGTGGCTCCTGAGCAGCAGGCTGCTGACCAGCAAACACGACAGCAGGGTTGAAGTCGTGAAACAGCCTCACCATGTCATGAAATTTCTGACAAGGCACCAAACACAACTGCACAATATTTAACTGTTAAATCTCCACATACACTGATCTAAGTCTTTTCATTTTCCCATTTTCTGTTTATTTAATATTATGCCATCAAAACTTTGTCTTCATTCTTTACTTCAGTTGCAAAAATGTCAGTCTGAACCTCAGATCATGTGGAGTTTAAAGCTGTGTGTCGCAGCCCTATTAAGAAATGGGCAGGCTCATTATTTACCTTGGGATAGGTATGTGTGATAAATAATCTCAACTCAAAGGTCCACTTACTGGCTCTTCTGAGCTGCTAACCACATCTATCTCATTGTCTTCATCAGTGAAATGTAAGATTAAAGAATGATAACAGTGAAATGCTTCATAAAGACAGTTTTAACTCGCAAACAGAAAACCTTAAAACTGCCTGTTATTTTCCAGACAGCGATGGCTTCCGGGCGCGTCACCCCATCACCACGTACGAGCACTACCGCGAGCTCATCAGACGCATCGCGGCGGGAGAGGAGAAGGTGATCATCGCTGAGAAGCCGCTGATCCTGGCCATGACCTCGGGGACGTCAGGAGCCAGCTCCATGCTGCTCAGCACCAAGGACACCAACACTGAGTTCTTCCTGCAGGTGAAGCTTGATGATGATGATGTGTTGGCCCAGCTGGAGACTGTGTTGTTGTGCATATGAAACTGCTATATTTATTCATGTGTTTCCACCAGGGAGTGACTGTGTGTTTGGATGCCATGGCAAGAGCATTTCCTGCAACCGACAGCCTTCAGCGCACCACTAAGTTCTTCTACTCACCTACATTTCGCCAGTCTGAGGCCGGTATTCCCATCGGACCAAACTCCTCCACGCCAGCCTCCTCCCGCCACATGCTCAACCTCTACACCACCCCAGCACCCGCCTTTGAGGTACAATTTACAAGATGATCAGTTTCCCCCTCTTTTTTTGTGCAAAATGTATTAATTATTTTCAATTTTGAGCAGTTTTTAAAGGATTGTACTGTCCTCTGTTCTCCCTTTCAGGTTCCCAGTGAGAAGGACACCCTCTACCTGCATCTCCTGTTTGCTCTCAAAGATCCCACCGTGGGAACACTGGAGTCCAACTTTGCTTCCACAGTCTTCTATGCTTTCAGTGCTTTACAGGTACAGCACAGCTCAAGTCATGATTTATTATACAGATAATGGAATAATAAAAAGCAAAAAAATATGAAAAAATGTTGCTGAAAATGAACCAAAAAAAAAGGAAAGCTCGACGTACGGTGGTCACAATATTAGATTTTTAGAATTCACGATATTACCGCGTTATTTATAGAAAATTAAAAAAATAAAATAAAACAAAAACAAAGAATGCTATCAGTCAAATTCATCTTTAACTTTGTTTATTGTGCGTTTTGTCTCTTTTTTTGGCAAATGAATTACACTCACAATACGAGTATAAGGAGGTGGAGTCTGTAACCATAACTGTATATATACTGGTTCAAGAGGTGCATCGTATATGATATGATATCTATACTGTATTTCATGTTTAAATATCACGGTTATTGTCAATACCAGCCTTCACCCAATGTCAGCTGGGATCGGCTCCAGCCCCAACGCAACCTCGAATGGGATAAGCAGTTACAGATAATGGATGGATGCCGGTATATCTTTCCGTGACTGTAGCATCTATGAAATCATTTAAAATATATACATTTTTATATTTCAGAAAATGCATGTTTTTTAACTAGAAATGACTTTATCTTAATTCCTAAAAAGTTGTCTGATATTTTGAAAAGACAATTTTTATAATCCAACAGCAGCACTCTGTCTTTGATTTGGTGGGAAAGTCCTTGAGTGCTTCATGCATGCCTGGTTTTGAGTCCCACTGGGACATTTTCTAGTTAAGTGGGATGAAATCTTGAGTCAGGTGTCAGGCTCCCGCTGACTGAATGAAAAGCTCAGGTAATTTGTTTGATGGAGGAAGGATTAGAGAAGTAATTTCTATCCCATCTCCTCTCCCCACAGGATCGCTGGCAGGAGCTCGTTGAGGACATTGAACAAGGGAAGGTCAGCAGCGCTCTGGCTCTGGAGCCCAAAGTGAGGTCCAGCCTCGAGGCTCTGATGAAGCCGGACCCACAGAGGGCCGCTCAGCTCCGGGCCCACTTCCAGGACGGCTTCCGTGGGATCGCCAAGCGGCTGTGGCCTCACCTCCACCTGGTGCTGGCAGTGGACTCGGGCTCCAATCAGATCTACGGGGAAATGTTGAGGGAGAACTACTGCCAGGGAGTGCCTTTCTATTCGCCTTTCTACGCTGCTACTGAAGGTAGGAACCTGATCCCAGACAAGAGAACAACTGCTCTAAAAGGTCTGGTGGTTGAGTGGACAAAAGTCCTGTTAATAAGAATCTATGCAGAACGTGGGGAAATCAAATTCTGGTGACTGATGCAAAGTTTATGCAGCACTTTAATGCTTCTGATGTGTCTATTTATGTTCTTTTGATGATGATTTCACGATCAGCAGGTGGATTTATTGCAAGTTTAGTTTTTGAATTCATGCTAAAATCACATATCTGCTCCCATAAAATCTTGCAATTGGTTTGTTTGCTTTCACACCACAAATGAGCCACACCAGAGTCCGCTTGGAACCGAGACCCACTTTTTCAAGCGGTCCCGGTTCGGTTGTTTGGTCCGCACCAGGGTTCAATTGACAGCTTTCACACCAGCACAAACAAACCGTACTAACCAGGCAAACAGACCTGAGTTGGCTTTAACTGAACAAAACAGGTTAAGTGTGAAAGCACCCTTATAGTGAATTTTCTTCGTGTAAATGTGTGTAGATTTGTTCCCTCTTTCATATGACCATTTCTGACCAATCAAGGGATGATGACGATGATGATGATCAGGCAGTTAAAGTTGCTAATCTGTGTGCGTGTGTGATCTGGCTTTATTATCTATGTTGTATTGTGGATAAAGTCTTTTTATATGAATTTAAGCCCCTTCAGATATTTAGATGAAGCAGACAAGATTTAGCTCTTGTTCAAGAAAAGTGGCAGCAGTGACAATCTCTAAATAAATACACAGTATTTACCCTAACATAATGTGGGAGATTACTGAGCTTCAATAACTGATTTAATTAAGTTTAGAATAATAAGAGATAATATGTACTTTATTGACCCAAGGGGAAATTTTGCTTGGGCAATAGTGCTGCACACAGCTGCGATCAGCTTAGAACAATACATAGCCAACAAGACATAACAGTGGTACACCAAGACACAGTGGAAAAACAAGTCAAATATTACACATTCCCTGAGAAATATATATATATATAAATACATAGACATCTATGGTTAGTGGTATTAGCTCTAATTGTATGTAAATGTATGGCCCCATTCAGGTCTAATCGGGGTGAACCTGTGGCCTCAGGAGCCGAACAGACGCTACCTGCTGTGTCCTCGTTCGATGTTCTGCGAGTTCCTGCCAGAGAGCAGCCTGGAGGAGGAGACGCCTCACACCCTGCTGATGGAGGAGGTGAAAGAGGGACAAAACTACGAGCTCGTCGTCACAAACGCTTCAGGACTCTTCAGGTCGGATTTCATTTACAACCAAAAATGATCAAATGATGAATGAAATGATTAAGACAGTGAGTGCTCTTGCAGGATTTGGCATTTCAATGCAGATAATTGTATGTTTATTAGGTTTTTAAGGGGGTAAATACCTGAAATATGGACAAGTTTTAGGTTTTTTTTTAGTTCAATTAACTCCCCATTTGTCAAATTATAGGCTACAAAATTGAGAAATTACATTCAGTAATTGCTTTGTGTCATTGTGGCGATGTGGCTCCACTTGACTGCACTCTATCAAGATAGAATGAGCGTTATCTCAAGTCTAATAATGCTATGTGATATCAAGAGTCGTGCTCAGACTCTGTTAGACAATCTGACATGCAATTAAAACTGAAGGATGCTCAGAACTGCAATACGCACAGGGTTTTAATCCCAGGTATTTCACAAGCATTAGTCGTGTTGGACAGTTGCATAAATAACGCTTTTTTTTTTTTGCTGTGTTACAGATATCGCGTTGGAGACATTGTGAAAGTAGTTGGATTCCATAACCAGTGTCCGGTTGTTGAGTTTCAGTACAGGTACGTTTAGTTCACATATTGCATATCATGTCATGCTCATGTAGATTTTTAAAATAAAGATACAAAATACAATAAAGTATGTTCTCATCTTCTGTCAGACGGGGTCAGATGTTAAGCGTTCGAGGGGAGAAAGTGTCCGAGGCGTTGTTCCTTGATGCTCTGAAGAAAGCTGTTGCTCAGTGGCCGGGAGCCCAGCTGGTCGACTACTGCTGTGCTGAGAGCGGCATCATGGGTAAGACGTCTTGCCTTATACCCCCCTCAGTCACTGCAGAATTTTGGATCTGAGTCTTCTGAGTGGTTCTTCAGGTTCAGTTTGCACTATAATGAATCTTACTTTACTGTGGTGTTGTAGGAGATTCGGCAGGCGTCTCAGATCCTCATTACCAGGTCTTTATCGAGCTGAAAGGTGTGAGAAACCTCACAGAGGAACAACGATACAAGGTAAGACGAACGGCATGTTTTTTTTTTGCTTTATCATGAAATTGATCTTTTATTCTCTTCCTCTGAGCGGCGCCTCCTCCTCTCTTTTCCCTCCAGTTGGACATCTGTCTCCAGCAGGACTCGGCCGTCTACAAATCTTTCCGTATCAAAGGCAGCATCGGACCGATGAGGGTGCAGCTGGCGGCGGAGGGTGCGTTCAAGGAGCTCCGCAAACAGATGATGGCCTTCTCGAACACCTCGCCCAACACCTTCAAAATGCACAGAGTGCTGCGCAGGAAAGAATACACTGACTTCCTCTTGGGAAAAACCGTCTCCTGAAACCTCCCGTTGTTGTGGAGAAAGAGACAAAGCTTGTGGACTCTGACTGTGGTGAGCGCTGACTGAATGAAATGGGGTTTTTTTATCAACTGCTCATGAATGAGTTGATTAATTGTGCCTTTGGGAACTCTTACACACAAAAAACACAACATCATTTAATTTTTTGACAATTAAAAATGTTCATTTGACTGATTTACTTCCTCAATCATATTTATAAATATAGAAGTGAAGCGTTAAACTGTTACCGTAGTTTTGTTTGATGAAATGTTTCGGGACCTCATCAATGGCTACATAAATGAATCTAACCAGGGTTTCATTTAGTTGCCTTATCAGTAGTACCAGGGCGATATTCTTGAGGAATGTAGGTATTATAATGGTTGTTTATGCAGCTGAAGAAAAAGCAAAATAAAATCCAGAAAATTCTCTTCACTAATGAGGCTGAAGCTTTTAAATGATGCTGTTTGTAAAGATGCTGTTTGCATTGATGCACATTTTTACCTCCACTAAGTAGGTTATATTTTCGGTTTGTTTGTTGGTTTTCTCAGCAGGATTATGGAAAATCTACAGGCCCGATTTTCATGAAACTTGGTGGAAGGGTGTATCATGGGCCACGGAAGAACCCATTAAATTTTGGAGCGGATCCAAATCACGGGTCGGATACACGCATTATTTTTCACTTATGGAAACGGCCTTGGCGATTATCTTTTCAGCTGATACCATCTGTTGTTATTGAATGTTGCGGCAGCGCCACATCCACATTGTCCCATAAGTGCAGTCACCTGTGACGATTAAAGCAACATTTGGCAAGAGTTATATCTAAAAATAAATCTCTCTTGTATGCCTAAATCATGAAGTGGGGCTCAAATGCAACAGAGAAAATCATCCTACAGTAAATCCTCTTATTTATGAACAATAAATCTGTTCTATTTATGCAAACATAACTCTGGTGTATATTGTGATCTCTTGTAAAAATCAAAGTGAGCGAGTAAAAGTGCAATTAAAGTTTAACATAATCAGCAAAAGCAGTAGATGTTTTGTCTTTGTTTTCCCTTTTAGTATCTCCTGGTAGACAGCAGTCACACACTGGATGCAAATGTAAGTATGCAATTTGTAGCTTTCCATCATTTCATGATGCTGCAATTTTATATTTTTTCCCCCACTAACTTCTGACATTTGTCTCCAGAATTGTTACTTAATGTCAGCAAGCTCTCTTTCTTAAATTATTCAGATAACGTAGCGGTGGCTTCGTGGAGTGAGCTCCCAGTTTCTGCTCACTTTGAAGACCAGATGAGCAGATGAATGGTAAGATTCATTATAGTATAGACTGTATCTAATGATCCTGATGACAGCAGTCAGCAAACAGTAGGCTTGAAGCATCTGCCTGCATTTACTCAACCTCTCTCTTCAGACGGTTACCAGTGCCAGGACTTCATTGTCACCACTAGGGGGGGATAGTCATATATGTAAGACTTGCACAGTAGCTGGTATTCATGCTGTCTACTTCAGGTCTTATTGTCTCAACTAAAACAGTGGATTCTTGGTTATAACTCTGACTGTTAGTGCCTTCATCTCATTCTAAATCAGATGACATTAAACTTATAAGAGTATAACAGATTTCTGAAGTGTAAATGTAATTGAGAGGTCATTTTTCCTGGCAGATTAGAGCGAGTAGAGACTTATAAAAATAGTGTAACTCCTGCATCATTATTTAATTTTATGAATATGATCTGCATTATAGTAAACAAGCCCACGTCAGAGATGCCCCTCTTAACTCTCGTGTGTTGTTGCACGGCACGCTTCTCTCCCGCAGGTCTCCCCGTTCACAAAGTGGGCTAATATTTATAGTAACGTCCCATTTCAGCAGAGATTTGACACTGCTCGTGCTTTATTTTGGCTTCATAGTGTGATCAGGCCAAAACAGGAGTCAAATGAAAATACACTGAAGAGCAAATGGGTAATTTTCATGAGAAGGTGACTCGAGGGAACAGAGGTTTAGTTGTTGTTTTCCTCTCTGGAGGTTTTAAAAACAGTTTAACAGTTTAACGTTACCTGAAGATATGAAAGTCATCTTCTCATGTTGGTGGAGACAGCAGCTGGTTAACAAAATCTGCTCTAAAGCTAACTAATTAGTATGCCATTTCTGTGTTATTTTTAATGTTTAATCAGTACAAAAACTCAAGTGTAAAAACAACTGGTGGAGGAGACTCCAGGAAGTAACTGCCCCAAACCAAGAAATAGTTCATCACATAACTGCCCGTAAAATGACGTATTGTCATTCTTACACTTTTTCTACAGCTTAAACAAACCATATATAACATGTTAATTAATGAGCTTTAGAGGTGCTGGTAGGCAGATTTCTTTCGATTGAGCCATGCTAGCTGTTTATCCCTGTTTCCAGTCTTTATGCTAAGCTAACTTTTTGTAGCTTCATATTTAATGAGGACCTATTATGCTTATTTTCAGGTGCTTTTTGTGCTTCTACTAGAACATGTTTGCATACTTTAATGTTCAATAAAACGCTTTATTCTTCTCATACCAGCTGTGCTGCAGCACCTCTTTGCACCCTCTGTCTGAATGTGTTACTTGGTGACATCACCACGTTACGGAAGAAAAGGCGTGACTTCAAACGAGTTTCAGGCAGTTCAGGAGCAATGTTTCTGTGGGGAAGAATTACTCCCTTTGTCGTGGACTTTGGGCTTTATAACTTTGCAGACATTTTACATGCACAAAAAACCTGTATAACACACTAAAGGAAATGGAAAAAGCATAAAGGCATAATAAGTCCTCTTTAAAGGTGCCAAAATACGAAATTCAGAACATATCTAGTGCCTCCACAGGGTTCTCAACATGGCGACAGCTGAGCTGGCGGCTTGCAGCTAACGGTGCTAACAGCACGAACAGTGCGAACAAGAGCAGTAGTGCTGACAGAGCTAACAGTGTTTACCTGGGGGGAACCGGAGGGTGGGTGCTACGCTTCTGCAACGATGCCATTGGTCGAGACGGCGTTATCAGCTGTAACCGCCGTGTGAGCGCAGTGCAGAGCGGTGGCCGTGAGCTATCCAGTGGGGCACACTCACATGCACAAACAGGCACGAAAAGGCACACGCGGCCGGCCTGGCTATGTCAACAAAACACAGAGGGAGAGTGACTTCATTCTCTGCTCAGGTAGATGTTACCTCCTCTACATCTTTATATATTTATATCTATATCTATATATATATATAGATATATAACTATATTTATATCATAGCAAATAGTTGTTTGATGCTATATTAATGCTCTGGATATCGTATAGAGCACCTTTTATTGGAGTTAGCTGAATGTTACTTTGGCGATTTTAATGTTTCAACTTCAGATGAAGAGTAACACACTGTGGTTAAAATATATAAATAAATTGTGAAACTTTTGATTTTACAAAAGCTGTCAAACACATGTGATTTTTTCTTTGTATGTGCCTGATTAGTGTGGTTCCAGAGTAGGCTACAATATAATGACAGCATGGTGAGTGATTGCAGTTTTTTTTTTTTATCCATGCTTTCACCATGTTTTTGTTTATTCATGACAGATTGTCGTCTTTCTCTGTTTGGTGTTTAGTGAGATGGTGTGTGTGTCTGTCATCCTCACGTGCCTTGAGGATTTACACACACACACATACACACACAGAAACACACAGAGCTTCCGAGCACATCTGCTCAGTCACGAGTTAATTCAATGTAAACAGCCGAGATTTGAGAATGACAGGCGTGATTTCTCAATGGGTTTGCTGAGGGAAAGGAGGATATATTTAATTGGGGGAGGAGATGTTGCATGTTGAGTGAATGATGCCGGCTATAGAGCTTATCTATCTTACAGATTAAAACAGGATTAGTGCTGTGGATTTTCATTGAAGTCTAAAATGGTAAATAAAAGTCCTTTTTGTAAATACAACAAACGATTGATCCAAATTTGTATTTAGCCATTTTAAATCGAGTAAAATCCCTTCAAAAACAAAATCTGGGTAAATGCCCACAGAGCTGAGGACTGTGGGGAATGTAGTTGGGATAATATTTCACCCGGCCGCCTGTGCGTCACCGTGTCGTATTAGAATAGTAGATAGTGAGCATGTTTAATGGATTAGCCTCTTTATTAGCGACAAGCAGAGATGGATGAACTACAAGACGAAAGGACAACGAGAAGCCATTAAAAATAGATAGCAGTGATGGGCTGCCAGGGCTTGAATAGGATCCGAGAGGGGGGGACAGTACTTTCTTACAGTCTGAGAGCCAGTCTTTTACTTTCACTGGTTGTGTGTGTTTTTTTTTTCCCTCCATTTCCTGCAAATGAAGCTCACCTGAGCTGCCAGCTGGATGGGTTAATTGTGCATTTTTAATCACCTTTTCTATCCAGCATTTTCTGACTGACAGTATATCAATGGTGCGCTCAGGAAATTGTCTTCTCCTTCACTCAGCGATAGAAAAACAAGTAACTTAATGCACACAGTATTAAATAACAGCCATTATCACTCACCTCATCCTTGACTTGGTTATTCTCATCTCAGAGATCTGCAGTTGCTCCCGGGACTGTCAATACAGATCTAAACCAAACTTATTTTCCACCCCTAAAGATTACAAACTTCATTTCTGGCTTGAGGAAAACGCCCACACAGCTACTGAATCTGCTCAACTTTTCCCAGATTACCGACGCCCCCACAAGAAACTTGTATATTTCTATTTCTCTCCTCATCCATTTCTGTTTACTTGACTCCCAATTTGCATAAAGCTGCACTTGAAGCATGGACTAGGAGATATATTGTGAAGATTTGATTTATTTTTTATTGTTTTTCAGGCACAGGAAGACTAAAAATATCCAAGTTTCATACCCAAAATGTTACATGTAGGTTACTTTACATCTTCCTAAAACAATTAGTCTGGACTGTCATGCTAATTTGGAGTTGAGGGTGCTAAGAGGTATAAAAGTAAAATGATATATTGTTGTTGGGAGAGATTCTAGCTGCTGGGTGATCTATAAAAACCTCAGCGCCATTGTTGGATCCATCCTCGAGCTCCACATAAATCACAGTGACAAAAAAGAAACGATTCCACCTCATAATTCAGTAAAACTCAGAAACCTTCCTCCTACTGAAAACCTCCTATTGTCCACTTTAAAATGAACAGAATCAACGCTGCCTATTTGCCAAAAACCACCTTCAAAAAGCTTGCTGACATTTTAAAATGGACAAATTCTGTTAATGTATTACATCTAAACCAGTGCTGGCCTGCTGTCAATTAACATATTGACCATACTTTACTGATTCAAAGAAAAGGACCCCTCAAAAATCATCCTCTAATTATCAGGTTTCTTCATGTAGTTTACAATAATTAATATTTAATGACAGTTACATTAATTAAATTAATAGGATCATCTTTCCCCTCATTAATGTTGACAAAATTCATTATAAATGAACACAACATGATGAACAATTGTTCCTGTTGCTTCGCTATCTAGAGGCATTTCCCTCGTCGGCTATAAGCTGTGTTGTTTGCTTGGGTCAAAGTGAGTTAAGACGCGACTTTCCTTTGGTGTGTTTAGCACCAAGTTCTCATGAAAAACATCTCCAGGCTTATCTTTTTAATCCGCTCTTAGCGGCTTTTATCCCAGAGCCTTAATTCTCTCATGAGGATACTGTAGGGGCTGGGAGGGCAACAGTGACCAGCTCTATCCGGAAGAGACAAGTTTGAGACAACAATGCTCTAGGAGTGGTATTTTTAGGGCTTCATGCAGTTCCTTCACTTGGCAAAGTAAATGTGTAAGGAAAATATGAATATTTCTTCCCCTTCCACACACACAAACAAACACACACACACACACACACACTTTCACACTGTCCCTCGAGTCATTCATGACAAAACGGCACAATGGCACACAGTCCAACTGAATACAATAGCCTGCACTGACCGACATGCAGGTAATCCATCTTTCCTTGATTTGCAGACGTGCACACAAAAGCCATGTGCTGATAGTAGCACTATGGGGTGTAATGGTGCTGTCAGCTGCTCCAAAAGCATCCTCCCTCCCTCCCTCCTTCCTCCACCTCCGCTCTCCATCCCTCCTTCCCTCTCTCTCTCTCTCTCTCTCTCTATACCCCCGCCACAGATGAAAACAGGTCCCCACAGAGGATGCCAGCATCTCATTGGCTAGAGAGGATATCACAGGAGTGGATGGGAGCAGGAGCGAGAGAGAAGATGCAACTACTCTGCATCTTGACAGAGCGCTGAGCTGAGGGATGCAAGGTGTAGACACATGCAGAAGAACACATGCACTGTCATTTTCTGTCTCGCAGATTCCCCGGTCCTCTTATAGATGGAAGAAGCAGCGGACTTAAAGGATAACTTGCTCCACGTTGCTGCTGGAATGAGCTCTCCGGCTGAAAGGTGCAGACAAGCAACAGCTGGGCTGACTGATCTGAAGCTCTTTGGATCTCAGCGTCACCTGGGCTTGATCGCTCCTTGCTGACTGAGCGGCTGCTGGTGATTGCTGCTCTTAATTTCTACTCATCTAGGCAAACCCACACCTGAACCTCTGCATTGTTGGAGGGAGCTATTTTAGTCCTCCCAGACTGCACTATTGTGTTTGGGAGAGGCGTCGCTCGGAGAAGGGTGGCCGCTTTTACTGTAAATGTGTGTCCCCGGCAGCGCTGGACTGTCACCTGCTGAGAGCCCCTGGAAGCCACCTGCTGTGCCTCTGGGATGGTGTGACCTCCAGCCAGCTGTTGGCCGTCCCACATCTGGGTCAAGATGCCAGTGATGAAGGGCCTCCTGGCCCCACAGAACACCTTTCTGGACACCATCGCTACGCGCTTCGATGGCACCCGTAAGTACAGTGGAAACACTGTTTGGTACTTGTGGTTTTTCACACGACTTACTGTTTCAAAATGAGTAGAAATTGGGGCGGCCTGGTGGTTTATGTTGCTGTCCATGTAACTGCAACGTCCCTGGTTCGAGTTCAATTAAGGACGTTTGTTGTGTCCCCTCATTTCCTCTCAGCTCTTCCCTGTATCCTATTAAATTAAGGCCAAAAATAATTAAAAAAATAAGTAAAAACAAAATCATTAAAGGTCTTAGGGCACTTATAGGATGGCTGTCAACACAGGAAATAAGAGTTGCATGCTTAGTCTTTTCTCAGTGAGAGAGCCACTGCTAGAAAAGAATGAATTTCCTGCTTTAACTGGAATATAAATGAGATACACCTGCTCTCAGGTCAGTTTGGTGCTCTGTATCTGAACACCAAACACCACAGCTGTGTCTGACTAAAAGCCACATCTGCTGGCAGTCGCAGTGGGACGTAGAGAAAAAGTTTGTTTACACTTTTACAGTAAGACACGAGCTGTGAAATTGACCTCCAGAAATCATGTTGTCTTTTCACATTTGTTTCACACAGTTGGCTTCAAAACTAGCCACCGCAGCCATTAGGCATCACCGCCATTTCTGCTTGACTTGTCGTGCCTCTTGTTTTGTACCTTGTGCCACCTCAGGGGAGGTTGTGGCTCGTTGTAAACAAATACCGTGGGGATGTCTGTGTTTTGTTCGCCTGTCGATTCAGCCTGCCCCTCTCTCTGCCGGTCGTAGCTGCCTGAACGAACAAAACAGTTGGCTCGCAGTTATTCTCCGAGCTGGGTCTCTCATCAGCTTGGGGAAATAAACAGTGACATTACAGTGTAATTGATGTGTAGGGTATGCAATTATAGCTTTGACTTGTGAGTCAGGCTTTCTAATGAGGTGTTAGGGGATTTCTCAAGAGCTTAAAACACACTGACATCAGGAAACTCTGGCTGAAGTTTAGAATACAAGAAGTTTGTGAGATGAGAATATGCACACATTGAATGTAGAGATGACGTCATGGGTAGTGCACACTTCGCCTGCAGGGCCAAGGGGTCATGTCCTCGTGTTGGATCTGCTGAAGAGTCCTTGAGCTAAACATGGACGACTCCACAGGGCTGCTCTCTGGCTGATCCTCAACTCTGACCTCCCAGTGGAAGGGGAAGAAAACACTTCCCCTTTGGGCTCAATGTCTTATAATATCAACAAACAAGAGAATCTACTCAGTCTTAATAAAACTAATTCATCAATGCCCTCAAACGCACAAGAAAAACCTTTCTGATCTGCCTCTATTCTTTACTGATAGTAATGTCTTGAAACACGTAGAGTGCTGAGGTGTCACATGACTCTTCCTGAGCAAATTTACACCACAAACGATTTAATATTTTCAACATTTCTGGCGACTTCATTGTGTAGCCGAGTGTTTAATGTTTCCCCTGCATGCTTGTGGGTAAATAACAAAATAATAGCCGAGATGAAAGCGTGTTTGTTAGCAGCAGGATACACCTCCTTTGCAACTACATGCCACTTTTTTGCCACGTCCGAGCCATTCTCAAAAACCCACCATAAGGCCGCGGCTCCTAGAGGAGTGGCAGAGTGCCCACAGCCCAAAATAGCTTCCTTCCTGTTGCCGGGGCGACAGGGTCCCGCCACTTGACATGGATGATGCTTGAACACTTTGAGGTCTTTGAGGAAAAAGATGGTCCGCTAAAGAGAAAACACTCGAAGTTGCTTTCCAATCACGGACTTTTAGAGTCCAGCTGGTCTCTTGTTTTGAGGAGGCGCATCTTAAAACAAGTGGCATTATGAGTCGCGCAGCTGCGAGGTCGTATCAGTGTCACTGCCTTCAACCTGCTGTGGCAAAAGGTGGTTTTCTACTTTGGTTTGAAAACAATTTGGCTCTATATACAGTCCTAAAACTTTTATACGATACAGTATTTGCTAACTCAAAAATGTGTTTTGCTCCTTGTTGCTTTGCTTCACTGTGCAGAATAATGTTTGACACCAGAGGACTGTTTTCACTTTCACCTGCTGAAGGAGAAAAGTGTCTGTGAGGTTCAGGCGTATATGTACCAGCATAATTTGTGACATCACAACTAGTTTGGAAGCCAATCATGGTCCAATATACAAATTACACAAACGTAATTGAAGTTTTTTTATGGAAAATACAATATATGTCTGAAAACATGTCTGAAGGATGACACTAAATACGGTTAAATCTTCTTTTAAACTGAAATTCCTCGAGGTACAAGACGTGTATTCAAAGTATTACCAGTCAAACATACAGTATGACACACTGCGAAACCACATAAGTAATGTAAATTATGTAATTATGTAAATATAATTACAACATCTATGTACACTAATATACCAAAACAAACCTTCTGCAGCCTTATAATATGTAAAACATGATGCATGTTTTCAGTAATTGTACAATATGGAGTCTAGACTGCTATTTACAATAAGTATAATTTATAGCAGCAGATTGTTCATGTAAGCACCATTATTTACTAGGGCTCTCATTCGATTAAAATATTTAATTGTGATTAATCGCAAATTTTGTATCTGTTCAAAATGTACCTTAAAGGGAGATTCTTATCAACATGGGAGTGGGCAAATATGCTTGCTTTATGCAAATGTATGTATATATTTATTATTGGAAATCAATTAACAACACAAAACAATGACAAATATCGTCCAGAAACCCTCCCAGGTACTGCATTTAGCATAAAAGAATATGCTCAAATCATAACATGGCAAACTGAAGCCCAACAGGCAACAACAGCTGTCAGTGTGTCAGTGTGCTGACTTGACTATGACTTGCCCCAAACTGCATGTGATTATTATAAAGGGGGCATGTCTGTAAAGGGGAGACTCGTGGGTACCCATAGAACCCATTTTCATTCACATATCTTGAGGTCAGAGGTCAAGGGACCCCTAAAAAATGGCCATGCCTGTTTTTCCTCACCAAAATTTAGTGTGAGTTTGGAGCGTTATTAAGCGTAATTTATAACAAGCTAGCATGATGGATTTATTAGGTTTTCTAGTTTCATATGATGTCAGTATCTTCACTCTAGCTTTAAAACCGAGCCCACTATGACCAATAAATCGCAAGTTGTGTTAATGAGTTAAAGAAATTAGTGGCGTTAAAACAAATTTGTGTTAACGCGTTATCTCGTTAACTTTGACAGCCCTATTATTTAAATATTGGCTTGAAGTAAAGTTAATTACACTATAACACATCTTTTAATACTGACGTCATTTAACTTGTTTACGGAAAATAAGCTTTTTCTCATACCACATCAAAACAAAATGCACATATATAATACAGTATCTTAACAGACAATAACAAACCTTATGCGGCCTTAAAATATGTAAAACATGATTCCTGTCTGTGTTTTTCAGTCGCATCAGTTAAAAAAAAATGTTTTTTAGATCAGCAAAACAAAAGAA